>QMIH01004117.1:0-22834 GCA_003987875.1 Clarias batrachus | reverse complement strand
TAGCAGCAAACTTTGTGAAAACTAATATTTGTGTCATTCTCAAAACTTTTGGCCAAAACTTTTGGAACTTGATTGATTGATAGACAGAATGTAATTTAATATTTTTTTATTATTATATTATATTTCTTACTATTATACAATTATTAGAATCACTTACTAGACTTTGTTTTTAATGAAAATAACATTAATAATATTAATTTTGATTACAATCTCTCCTAGGCTATTTACTGTAGGCTACCGCAATAATCAACCTCTCCATTTCACTAGGGAACTAATGTAGCCGGAACAAAAGTTACAGGAGCGAAGGACCTTTACTTTTAATTGGTTGCTGCTCAGTAGCCCATTACCCTAATGGTGCGTTCACACTGAACGCGACAGGAGCGCCAAAGCGGCCGGAACTCATTCATTTTCAATGTGAGCCGGCGGCGAAGGGTGACAAAGAGCGGTGCGGCGCGGCGAAAGTGGAGAAGGGAGTTGAAATCAGCTCAACTTTAGGGTAATGAGCTATGACGCGGTTGAGCGACAACCAATTAAAAGGGAAGTCCTTCGCTTGAGAGGATTCTGAGGAAAGCAGTCCTGTAACTGTTGTTCCGGCTACTGTACATTAGTTCCCAAGCAAATTGGAGGAGACGTTAATTATTGCGGTGTTTATTAATTATTAATGCTATTTTAATTAAAGACAAAGTCTAGTAAGTGATTCTAATGTTATAATAATGAGAAATATAATATTATAAAAAATATATATATATATTAAATTAGACTAGCAATTCACAATGAACAGAAGCCACACCGTACGAATGCCTTATAATTTGTTTATTTCTACATTACAGTTCTTTCTATCAATCAATTTCTTATTTTTTCCCCCACATTTTGGTCAGTCTCCACAAGATCAACAAGCTTAATTGCTTTGCAGCCCCTTTAAATACAAGAAAGGCATTCGATCTACGTCAGAGCGGCCAACAGCGTTCGGTGTGAACGCACCATAAAGTTGACTGATTTCAACTCCCTTCGTCGCTCTCGCCGCGCCGCGTCGCCCTTCGCCGCCGGCTCACATTGAAAATGAATGACTTCCGGCTGCTTTGACGCTCTCGCCGCGTTCGGTGTAAACGCACGGTAAGAAAGGCAGTTTGACTATGTGTATAAAAAGTAGTAACTAAACTTGATAAAGAAACTGGATTTAAACATTTGCATCAGTCACATCAGCTGCCTTTCAAAAGTAAAGTTTGTTATAACCCAAACAATATAGAGCATTTTTTGTAGGATGTAGTGGCAAAACAGATTTTATGTTCTTTAGTGTGGATAAACCACCACATGAAACTTCCACATGATTTTATATCCACACATTTTTAAGAAGTCTTCCAAAACTTCAAACTGGATAACACCAAACCTAGCTATTAAAACACTCTGTGATGATTAATGTTTTTTTCCCAAGTTGCTTTTCTTGCCATATCTTATGTACACTATCACCGCCTTTTTGCTGCTCTAAGGACCAATAACTATCACACCTGTGTCATGTCTTAGGTGTAAGGAGCGGACGCAGACGCAGGTTCCAGGTGTAACAAAGTTCTTTTGCTTTATTTAATCTCTCTTAGGAATAAACAACTCAAACGTCTCAAAATAAAACGTTACTTGTGACTTCTCCCAGGCTGGGGTCTGCAGGTGGGAAAAAAGGAAATAAATAAACAAAAACAAAACAGGCTTATGAGCCAGCMRAYTCGGYGAAGGTTCYTCRCCTCACCAACACAGCCACACCTGCAGACACCGCCTAGTCCTGGGGAGAATGGAGAAGAAAGAGACGTTTCCATAAAATGTGCACGAAAGTGAACCGACAGGTTGCTACGGGTTCGGCCGGAATATATAGGGTTAGACACACGGGGTTACACAGGTGCTCTTCATTAGTGATTAAGTGCTGACAAAATACACGTAGACACACTAGGTGGGGGTAAAGAGTCGACTCAGTAATCCGGTGAGCTAGATCTTATTTCCCCGTGCCGTGGCGGCACAGATGTTACAACCTGTCACGTGCTCTGAGGTTTTTTTAGAAGTTCCTGTAAACGTTATGACTCAGTTGATCATTTGTTCTTCTGCCAGCTGAGTGCTTAAGGTAAGTTCCCAATAAGCAAATCTATATACTAATATCTCATATATTCAAAGAAATAAAGGATGATCATTACAACATTACAAATACATACCATAGATCTAAATGATATTATTGTTTCTCAATAGAATCGAATGCAATATAAATAAAAAAATCTCTAAAAGCAATAAATCGTGAACATGTTAGTACATTTTTAAATAAATGTATGGTGTTCATTTATAGTTGGTAATTCTTTGCTCAAATATATTACTCAATTTTATTGTTCTTAATGTACATTTTATACAATTCAATATTATTTAAACATCACTAATTAGTAGTACAACAAAGTATCATTCATAGTCATAGTCTTTACTACAACCCAGATAACTGCATTTGCTTTGGTTTCATGAAGTAGATTTGCTTATATTTTGGGCATTCTGGATTAAATGAATTCTTTACAATTCCCAGTTCAACCATTTATCATTTAAACTTCATTTGTATGCCAAGAAGAAAGATTATTTTGCTGTATGTTTTTAAAACTTAATTTCTCACCAGCGTTCTGTTTTTCTCAGTAGATTACGTTACAGCTCAATTGTTTTCTTCCTCCAAACAGTTTAAAAACAACAGCAATAAAAACAGGTGAGTTTACAGTGGTGGCTGGTTTGACTTTCCTGATTTGTTTCTTTCTACATTGCTAAACAATGCTGCATCCAAAAACAATGCTGCGATAATCTCTTTTGAACATTTGATATTGAGCTGTATATGTTACTTATGCTCTGTAAAGCCTTTATAACGGCCCTAATCTGAGGTGCTGTTAATTAGTGTCTTCTGTGGCTGGTAACTCTAAATGAACCTCATACCTTTTCCTGACAAATCCCTTAAGTTGTTTTATTGCTTTGAAGTAACAGTGGTAGAGTGACAACAATCCTGTCATCCTTTCTAAATGAAACATCTCTTAAAATATCACAAACACCCATCACCCTCATCCTCAGTTTCAAACCTTACAAAAATTTATGTCAATTTGCACTCATTACTGACCTTTTTTTGTCAGTCATTCCCATCACTGATTTCTTTGTTATTCCAAAATGCAAGTGTATACTTGGGTCACTTTGGTTTTTGCAAGGTGCCACAAAAAGAGATTTTGTATTTTTGTAATAGATTTGGCTTTGTATGGAGCTAAATAAAGAATGTATGCTTTGCTTGCTTCACAGGTAATACTTTTTTCATATTGGAACTTCAGGAGTAGGGTAAGGGTTTCCTATTGGAACAAACAATGTGAGCAGGACTATATCAGTAGTTACTCTACTACAAAAGAGCCATATAGTTAATCTAGCAGTACTGCGGGGGAAATGTAAAACTCAATACGTAATGTGTAAGACATAGCTATAGTGTTTAAAGTGAATTCCAACTCATTCACTGAGTAATTAACAGGTAGTTTGTTCTTAATGTTTTAGGGAAATAAGATATATGTTAGTTGGCTGTTTATTTGTTCTAAATAGTTATCCATGTGTCTCAATCAATATTGTAAAATTTAATATAAGAATGCATTTAATATTTTGGAATGAGATCTGTTGTATCTTTATAGAGTGTATTCTCTTTTTGTATGTATGCCCTTTTTCTTGGTGGTTAAATAAAGCTAACATTTAAATGAAACCTTTACCTATAGCAATTTAAATTTATTTAAACATTCAAGAAAGCTTTGGTTTAATCCTAAACAATAGATTTCAGAAACAAAAAGTGCATATGTCTGTGTATGCAACAAGTTGCTTTTTTTTGTTGCTCTTTTTATTCACTTGAATTGTAACTTGAAACCAAAAAAATATTTTTTCTCTTGCTATATATTACACGTAGAAGTCAAATATATGAGATACCCAATGCTTTTCACATGTTTTCTACAATGCCTAATTTGATTCTTCATTTGTTTCACCAGCTAAGAGCACTAGGTAAGTTCCCATTAAGGGAAGCTGAATAATAACTATATTATATAATAAATATATATTTATTCAAATATTTATATATTTATATATTTATTTATTTTTTCAAATATTTAATTGCTTTGGGTCAAGTAGTTAAACCTTCAAGCGTAGTTCATTCTGGAAGTGTATCAAAGCAAATTATTATTCCCCATAAGAAATAATAAACTGATGATTCATTCCACAGCCCAAAAATATTAATTTAAAAATAATTCAAACAAAATATAAAGTAAAAATAAAACAAATTAAACTGCACTTTACCTTTAGAAAGAATCATGACTGGTGTTAGACAAGGGCACAAGCAGGAGCTGGGGATGGGGGGGTGTCGGGGCGACTTTCTCACACACACACACACACACACAGACACACACACACACACACTGGAAACACTCCTCTAAACAGACCGTAGTTGCAGCACAGTTACTAAAGAACAGTCACTACACTTGGACACAAAATTAAAGAGATGCTTTCCATGCAAGCACACAGTGTTAAAGTAAACAGTACACAGGCACGGATGTTGACTATACGAGTGATTCACACGCACTGAAACTGAACATGGGCGACGATTACTCAAAATCCCATAGCACGAGGGAGAGAAGAACCATTGGATTAGTTGTGATCATGTGACACAGCCAAAGCGCATGCATACTATGTATATCAAGACCTCGCTCATTTAACAAGTTAAAATTTAAAGATTTTGTTCATCTTGCAAAACACTCACAGACTAAGTTAATCACAATCCAAGGTTTCACTCTACAATGTTATATGAGAGTTTTTTAAATAAAAAATAAACCACATTGTATCAATTTGTAACAGCATACAAGATATTCTGGCTTCTGCTTTGTTTTCTTGTCATAGATTAATTTATTGCAAAAGACATTATATGGTATAAATATCAATTAACTTAACATAAACGTTCAGGATCTCTTACAAAGGAGACTTTAATTAGCCATTATCCTATATCAGGTAATAAATAAGCATCAAAAACAAACTCGCGTCTCTCAGCACTCTTTGATCCAGTGTGGGCTCTGAGGCTCCTTGACTGGTAATAACGATAATATTGCCATGACAAATATGTGTCTGCTCTGCTCTTCCCCTGATAGCTGAATAAAAATGAAATAAAGCAGATAATCAGTTGCATAGTATTATGCTATGAAATAATTTATGAGATAATGAGATAATTTATCTAACTCTTACAAATGTTATAGGATTAAATTGCATGTTTCCACTATTTACTGTATACAATATTTTCTGAAAACCTAACTAATAAATAATTTAAAATTTCCTGCTTCATTCCTTTTATTAGTAAGCAACCAATAATCTTCTGAGCACAAGGTATGTTTCCAAGAAGGAAATTAGTAAAATAAAAAATTTACTTCGAGATTGATATTTGAGACTGAGTTTTCTTTGTTTTTAAAAATGCAATAAACAGAAATAATATAAAATAATTAAATTTTATTTACAGAAATTCAGTCATTATAAATGGCATCACAAGAAGAACTGAAAAGCCTCCGTTTTGTCTCCTGGAACACAAATGGTATAAAGGGCAAAAAAACGTCTACATCTGAGCAAAAGATTTCAAAAGTCTTGAACAGCCTTAATGGTCTTGAGGCTGATATCGTCTTTCTACAAGAGACACACATTGGACCAAAGTGCTGCCAAATCTTCAAATTCGTGGAAAAGAAAAAGTGGAATGCGTTCTTTACTGTGTACAACCCTAAAAGCAAAGGAGTTGCAATACTGATAAACAAAGACATATCATTTGAGTACATATGCCATGATGAGGACTGCAGTGGAGGTTACATTGTGCTCTTCTGTTATCTGTATGGTGAACTGTACACTCTTGTAAATGTATACCATCATAAGGCAGACAGAATTGTCTTGAGTAGACTGAAAGAGTATTTGATGGAAACAGCTGAAGGTGTGCTGGTTATTGGAGGTGATTTCAACACAGTTTTACACCCTGGCTTAGATCGAAAACCTCCCACCTCGAGGCATTCACCATTTAGAGCTATTTTAGAAGATTTTACTGTTTCTCTGAAACTCAAAGACGCTTGGTCATACTTACACCCTTCTGCACAAAATCTAAACCGTTTTACACGATATCAGAATGAGAGTTACTCCAGAATAGACATGTTTTTTATGGTGGAGGACCAAATGAAACGAGTGTGCCACATTATGCCCTATAAACAAAAAATTTCTGATCATTATCCACTTGTCTTAAAACTCACAGTTCAAGAGCAAATTGAAAAAAAAACTCCAAATGTTGCTGAATACTTGAACAATTATGACTACAAACCTGATGAGAGAGCAGGGAAGATTAGTGGGGCAGAAATACTGAGTGTGATCAAGTTATTGACTTGTACAGAAGAAGACAGACCTGACGAATTGCATGTTTACACCTATAAAAGATTTCAGTGCCCATTAATAGAATTCTTAAAAATACACTTTAACAACATGTTAAGCAATAAGCGTTTATATATTAATTTTAATCAGTCCTATTGTTTAGATGCCAGACACGTCTTTAATGTTGACTATTTAATATTCTCCCAAATTTTGGCCAATCGCCTCAGTGCATTCATTACCCCTTCTTTCAGGCAGAAGACAGGAGAAAATCATCCTATTGTGTTCAGCTTGTCATTTAAGACTGGCGAACAAAAAATCAGGTGGTCTTTCCTGGAGGAAGCCTTCAAAGAACTAAATCATGACCCTGCTTTTCCCCCACCAGACTGTAACATTCTGGATTGCATTCTTCCAAAAGTCCAAACTTCTGGTGAACTCAGACGTTTGCTGCCTGGCTGTCCCCTTACCAACACTGTTCTGAAGCTGGCTCTGATGCACTTAAAAGACAAGTTTTATAAATGTAACTGTGGTGAGGTTAGAAAACAAAAGAAGCATAGGTCTAGGTGTAAGGAGATCATGTCAGCAGCTACTATTTGCTATCAGAGACAGGTACTTTTTATACATGCACAGTCAAGAGAACATGAGGAAGTGACAATGAAAGTGAGGACTTTTAAAGAGAAATCAGCACTTAAAATAAATATAAAGAAACATGAATTTTAAAGATAAACAATTCCAGCATAAAAAATGCAACCATTTTCAATTGTAAAGATCATCAAAATAATGGCAAATTCACTCACAAATAGATTAACTTTACAGAACTAATTCTGTTATTTTTGCTTGTTTTCACTTTATTAACATTTTTAGTTTATTAACAAATTTGAGGACTTTGTCACCTAATTATGGAAAATACAGAGATAATTTTTACATATAAAATAATTTATTACAACTGCAAATAATCTGTTACATGCAAATGTCTTTTGATGTACATAGTTTTAATATTTTAAACTTATACTAAAAAACAAATTGTTTATATACTGTATTAGTATCTTAGTAATTTTTAATAAATATGAATCATTCAATCATAATATATAAAATATATAAAATATGCAATCATAGCATTCGAAATTACTGACAGAGTAGAGCAATGAATCTGCATCAATTTTGCATTAAGCTTGAACATTCCTCCATGGAAATGAGTTGGATGATTCAGAAGGCTTTCAGAGATGATGCAATTGTTGAAAATGATTTTGTTGTCAGACCTGGACTAAAGCATCCGCCAACTCCTGGACAGTCTGTGGCGCAATGTGGCGTTGATGGATGAAGCGGGACAGTTGCTCAATTGGATTCAGGTCAAGGGAACAGACGGGCCAGTCCATAGCATCAATGCCTTCATCTTGCAGGAACAGCTGACACACTCCAGCTACATGAGGTCTAGCATTGTCTTGCATTAGGAGGAACCCAGGGGCAACTGCACCTGCATATGGTCTTACAAGGGGTCTGAGGATCTCATCTCTGTACCTAATGGCAGTCAGGCTACCTATGGCGAGCACATGCCTATGGCTGTGCGGCTCTCCAAAGAAATGCCACCCCACACTATTACTGACCCACTGCCAAACTGGTCATGTTGGAGGATGTTGGAGGCAGCAGAACGTTCTCCACGGCATCTCCAGACTCTGTCACGTCTGTCACAAACTGCTTTCATCTGTGAAGAGCACAGGGCACCAGTGGTAAATTTGCCAATCTTGGTGTCATCTGGCAAATGCCAAACATCCTGCACGGTGTTGGGCTGTATGCACAACCCCCACCTGTGGATGTCGTGACCTCATACCACCCTCATGGAGTTTGTTTCTGACCGTTTGAGCAGACACATGCACATTTGTGGCCTGCTGGAGGTCATTTTGCAGGGCTCTGACAATGCTCCTCCTGTTCATCCTTGCACAAAGGCGGAGGTCTTGAAGCTGGGTTGTTGCCCTCCTACAGCCTCCTCCACATCTCCTGATGTACTGACCCATCACCTGATAGCGCCTCCATGCTTTGGACACTACTCTGACAGACACACAGACTTTTTGCCACAGCTCGCATTGATGTGCCATCCCTTCCTGAGTCACTTGTGTGGGTTGTAGACTCCGTCTCATGCTACCACTAGAGTGAAAGCACCGCCAGCATTCAAAAGTGACCAAAAGTGAGAAGTGGTCTGTGGTCACCATCTACAGAACCACTCCATTATTGGGGGTGTCTTGCTAATTGCTTATAATTTCCACCTGTTGTCTATTCCATTTGCACAACAGCATGTGAAATTGACTGTCAAATAAAAATGCTTCCTAAGCAGTTTGATTTCACAGAAGTGTGATTGACTTGGAGTTACATTGTGTTGTTTGTTCCCTTTATTTTTTTGAGCAGTGTATTTTTATTACTATTATTATAGTAATAATACTATAATAATACTTTATATGGAAGTATGAGAAGGCTCATAAGTGAGGTGATCATAAGAAGATCACATCTGAGGGCATATTTGCTTTAAGAGAGTTTCGCTTAGACACAGTTAAATAAATGTGTGTGCGTCTCTCGTATAGTCAACATCTGTGCGTGCATGTACTGTTTAACACCGTGTCCATGTGTGTACGTGTAAAGCTTCTTTGATTTTGTGTGTGGAGTACAGAGACTCACCGACAGGCTTGTGAGTGGGTGAGTCTCTATTGGGTAAACTGGTGTGTGTGCGAAAGACGTGTGTTGTATGTGTGTCTGTAGGATGACTTTTACACACACACACACACACACACACACACACACACACACATACACACACACACACGTAAGTAAGTAACTATAATTTAAGGTACAGAGAAATACAGGATGCAAGACCAGTCAACCTAAAACACTTCATTCTAGTTAATTCTACTTCTACATTCTTCCTGCACTTAAATTAACAACTCAGTCGGTTAATTAGATGACGTTTTTGTGTCTCTGTTATAACAGTATTGAATAATAATAATAATAATAATTAAATAATCTTTATGTGACTTATACATGATGTCCATATTATGAATCTTGTATTTCTATATTTCTCCTCCACTACGTCAATAAACTGAGCACTAACACAGAGCAGAAGACCTGCAAATAAAGTAGATATAAATAATGGTTTGTAGATTTTATATATTGATTGTTCACATTTTTAGGAGAATTGTTTAAAAACAGGATTATACAATAATTTCATATTTGAAAATGTTGCAATAGACAACTCACTTTTATAATTTGCTTTACTTTGAGGTTCCACAGGTGAGAAAATGTTGCAATAAATGTTCTAGTATTCTTTAAGGAATTTCTGTAGTTAAATAATATTTTGAAAGCTATTTCAATGTTTTACTGTTCTCATTTATTATTAATGTTGACTGAGCTCGAATGTGTTTGTTAAATGAATTTGAATAGGTAAATACTACTACTACAATATTTTTATTGTATTATTATTAGTAGTAGTAATCTGCTACTAATAATAATACAATAAAAATAAGTAGGGGGGTGAAACATTTTCTTAAAAAGATAGAACACTTTTCAGAAAGGTATGCAATAAAGCACAGCAATAATAATAATGAAACACTCAAGATGTTAGTGAAGTGAAGAGTTTCAGCTGTAATTCAAGGGGTTTAACAATAGTGTGGCATTAATCATACCCATGTGCAAATAAAAATGAAAATATTCCAGTCGAGGATTGGGGTTGTTTCTTAATGGTTATTCCCTTTTAAAACTGCAGAGTTGTTGAAAGCCCAGTTTGGTTTATCCAGGGGGTATCTGATAGCCTCGTAAAGAATCTTATTGATGGTCTCAGGGCTACAACTCCTTTTGTTCTTAATGATGGGAAGGCAAATGAGTATGTATTTTGGAGCAAAGGCACAATCTCCTGGCCAGAAACCCGGGGCTTTTCACAAACTGGATTGACAAAGCAAGACGGGAATGTTTGTTACTTTGATGAAAAATAATAATAATAATAATAATAATAATAACTTATTTTGCAAAGATAATAACTGAAGTTTATAATCATCTGCTTTTTGCAAAACCTGTTTCTGCAGGATTAAATGTCAGCATTGGCAGTGCTAATCCCTAAAAGGAATAGGAAAACGGAATCAAAAGTGAAACTAACAAGGGAGTCAACTTTGGCTTGTAAAAGAACATTAAGTAACATTAAGAATCTTAAAGGTTAAGCTTAATGTCTGTGTAAATCAGTACCATTAAACTAAAAATAAAGCACTTTTTTCAGCAAACAAATGATGAAAATGTTTTATTATGATTTTAGAGTCTTACTAAATTGCAGCACAAACAAAATGGGCTAGATTTTTGTAAATTTTAATGTGACCTTACTCTTATTTCTATTACAGAAAAACAATTCATATCCCGAGTAGCACCTGTATTTTACAAATATTTTACAGTTCCTAGATCAGTTTGGTTCATTGATTTTATATGCATTTAAATGCTGGCACAAATAGAAGTAGATAGACATTTGTAAAAAAAATAATAAAATGCTTTTAGTGTACATTTTCTGCACAAGAAATAAATCATGAATAATTAAATAAATTTCATGAAAAATAACAATTACTTTCATTTTCTAAAGTAAAAACTTAAGCAAGTCATGTCTTCAGTACAGTAGAACATACACTGTGTTCCAATTTGCAGATAAAATTTAGATTTATTATGGGTTTCAGAGTTGATGTTGTGAAATGTTGTACAAATTGTGCTGAACTGATTTAGGGAATTTTAGAATCTTTTTACTCTATATTAGAAATACCTGACTTAATATAAGAAATATTTTAAGATAATAATAACTAAGAAATATATTAATGACTGAAGATAATTCTATTTAGTTCATGTAAATATAACATTTAACAAAACACTGAAGTATGTAAATTGAATTATTGATAAAGGTCAAGTGTATCATAAATCCTCTACATGAATCTTTTGAGGTGTATGTGATTTATTGTGATCTACCACACATTAAATACAAAAAAATTAAATTTCAATTCTAACAGTTTCTGACAGATAACTTTATTAATTTGCTGAATCCTCTGCATGTTTTTGTTATTAAAGCTTTTCGTAGGGTTATTTTTTAAAAATGTTTTAATTTATGTATTTATGGGGATTTTCAAAGATGATTCAAGAGTAAGGTTCAACAAGTATAAGGGAAACGTTATTCTATCAACCTGTGAAATTTGAATAATCTATATCAGGTATAAAAGTTATGACCAATTCTGCATTACTGTCAGTATAACCCTGGTAAAATTGCATATGTTTGAGTTCATTTAACATTGATTGACTAAAACATGAAAAATATATGCTATCAACCATCTGTTGTAGACATGCATTCAGCTACATGCAGCATATGCCTTGCAGAAACTGTGCTGGAGAGCACCGCATGAAGCAACTAAAACACACCAAGCTTACTTCAATTTAAACAGAAAAAGAAAGTAACTTCCACATTTATGCTCAAGACGGGTACATTTAATTTAGGCAGTCAGTCGATCTTTGATCTATTGGTGCCATGTTTTTTGTTAGTCAAAGGTGACAACCCTACCGATCATACATAGTGAAGTCTAAGGAGGCAGTGTTATGGTCTGAGGTTGTATCAGTTAGTCAGGTCTTTTCTCAACAATGTTATGTGGCAATAAAATTAAACTAGATGACTACTAAAATATACTAATTGACCAGTCTATCCCATCAATGAATTTTCATCTGTGACGGCACATATTCTAGAACTCAAATTGTGAAAAAGTGGTTCCTGAAAGCATGAGGAATAATTTTCATTTTCATGATTTGACCATCATTTACATGTATTGGCCATCATGTTGCATGCCACATGGCTTAAAGCAGTTTTATTGAATCTTAATGTTCTCCCTCCCTCTCTGTCTCTTTCCTTTTGGCCAGGCAATGTATTTACTAATTTTTTTTTTATATGTATTTAAGTTTTAAAGAAGCACTTCACAAGTATTTATTTTTTGTTTTCATTAAAATTATTTCATTTAAAATAGGTTGAAATGTTTTTTTTTTCAATCAATCATAGTCTGATCATTATTCTTAACTACAATCAATATAACATGAATAGTGTTTTTTTCTTGTTTTATGTACTGTCTCAATGTTGTAATAAGCCTAGGGCAGCCAAGTTTCAGCCGGTGAGCAAAATTCTTTACTATAAACAATTAAGTTTCACAATTGCCCAATGTGAACTAAGTGATTACCCAGCAACAAACACTTGTGTTGCTCAATCCATTTTTTTTTTCAAATTCTCTCAAGTTGTCTGTCCAGTTTTTAAGATAAGACTCATAGGTAAGATAGATGGCAATAGCATGATGTTACACATTTTTATGTACAATAATACTTGAGACTGAACCTAGAATTAGTTCTTGGCCAGTTCAGATAGGTGCTCATAAATTTCATATATGTTTACATTATTGAAGGTTAAGTTCAAAAGTATAGATCACATAATTACACGTCACTTAAAATTATCAACAATTCTTTCATATTTTACCTTGAGCGTCTTCTTGGACAATTGTGGAACTACTCCAAGCTATGAAACCCAACAAGCTGGATGCATTAGCTTTATTTTTCATTCACACCCTTTCTACAGCTGTTTTTGTTGCTCAGCATGGCACTAAACTCTTAGTCCACTGCAGAGTATAATGCCCCTAGATTGCTAAAGTTAATATTTAATTCCTTTAGGGTGAATTAACTACTACTGATTAACAAAAACAAGGTCTATTGCCACTATGCCTGCCATATGCATACCATCTTCCCAACATTCATAAACAGTTTATTCATGTTTTTTCCACTACACTGTATAATAGATACTACTTGAACAGCCTTTTATATTGTGAAACAGTTTCTTGCATTCCTTTAAGCTCCAATAGCAATAAATTAGTTCACCTAAAAGTATTTATTTCATGCTGCTAATTCCTTGAAGTTGATACCAAGTTATTTTTTGAAGATGCAGACAGATTTGTGTCATTAGATGTTCAGTCATTGTTTGCTAATCTACCACTGAAGAAAACAATGAGATTATCTTAAGGAGGAGCTCCTTCCAACGAAAAGGAAGACACAAATAAACAAAACCTGGTCACAGGTAGGAGAACATAAAATGTCACATGCTTTTCTTTATCATCAGGCAACTCTCAGACCACACCCCTGCTGCCACACCACTTGGAGCGGTTTCTGTTGAACATAATGACAGATTGAAACTTTTCAACATCACACTGTTATGTTGTGGTTGTATGCAGTGTAATGAGGAGTTTAGTCATTCTATTGTGTTCTAAGTGAATTGAGATGGACAGTCACATTTTGAGACTCTGTTAGGGCCCCAAGTCAAAATTTACAGGGGGACTCTGCAACAAGCATTCATAACAACTAACCACAAATACCGTATTACTGTATTACTGTAAAAGTTCTTTTCAGGAAATATTCTCTCTTTCCTTTCAACACCTGTTCTAACAAATGTTTTCTTTTTTAATTTTCAATTCATCTTTTATTGTAGACATTTTTCTTCTTTTTTGCCCCAACAAACAATGTTTTTTTCTTTTAACACATATTTCCTCTTTGAACATGGTCTCTCTTTTCTTTTCAACACATTTTACCTGCTGGGCCTAAATTTTCTCTTTCGTTTTGTTTAATTTGTTTCTTTTATCATCTAATCTTACATTTTTATTATTAAAACCTAGCATGAAGTCACTGTTTTGCCTGAAGCAGAACCATTGTTGGCAGGCCGAGTGACGCATTTAGCAGGCCTAGATATTCTAGATAAAATCACATTTGCCGAAATGTCATGCGCTTCTGATTGCTTCTAAATGTATGTACAAGATACGTTTACAACAAACCAAACAACATTATTGAGCTTAACCTTCTATTTTACAAACATAGTTTATTGCAAATAAGTTCCTTTAGTGCATTATTTGTTAATAGCAATGGCTGGGTGTTTCATAAATCTATTTATGCACACAACCTTTTATCTCCACATCAAGACTTTTTATGTAACATCATATAATGTATTATTATTATTATTATTATTATTATTATTATTATTTTGTACATCACAAATCTAACATTTTGACAGTTTTACAACTATTAATATTTACAGCAATTTTATACCCACTCATTAATTAACCAAATTATTAAAAAAAAGACATATAATTAATATTCTCTGTCAAAGTTAATAGTTTCTTTTCTCATGTTTCATGAACTACAGACTGATTGGATATACATGTGTTTGTCAAAACTTTTTAGGCTTTAAATGATTTTATGTTTAATGATTTTATTTACTTCTTACACAGGTCTCCATGTGCTTCTATTAAAGGCAAATGGAAGATCTTAAAATATTCTAATTGAATGGTACATATTAAGGAAAGTCTGAAAAATATATCAAATTGGTTTTACACGACAATTTCCACTGATCAAGATTTTTTTTGCAGTTAGGGCATGATCTGAAGGTTAAGAAAGATTTCAGATTGCACACAGTCCATGCAAACACCTACAAGGAGGTTTAGCTGTCACATACAGTAAGCGGTGATGCTTCTTCAACTGTGCAGTGTTGTGCTGCAGAGGTGATACTCAACCTCAGGGAAAGAAAATTCTCAGATCTCATTTCCACCACTTTTAATGTGTTTCAATATTTGAGTGCAAAGTGCCAAGTAAGACCCCAGCTTTGTTCGGGACCCAACCCAAGGTCCGTGCCAGGTCTCCCCGTGCTGCATTCTCCACCAATGTAACAGGTTCGACCCTTTGTACATGGGCAGCACCATAAAGCACGGACAAAAGGCGAGGTCATTCATTTAAGGAAAATAAAGGAAGAAAAATGGGTAAAGGAGGGAGGATGGAAACAGGCTGGTGAGCAGTGCTTCGGGCAGAGTGGCAGCGTGGGCCTGCATGGGAAGTGGCTCCTGTGTGGTTGACTCACGCTGACTCTCCTCTCCAGGAATTGCTGGACCGGCCCCTCCCAGCTCTTCTCTGTGGCCTCAGACGGGAGTCCTCTGTGAAGTCCGGCGACTTGGGCTGGGAACAGGGACCGTGATGTGTACATCCTTGTGGCCTTTTCCTCCTTATTCCTCCTCATTACATGACTAAAATGTAATTAGATTTGCATGTACATTCCTTTTGACACTTTCAATTACTTAAGTTGCTTGTGAAAGAAGCTTTTCAACACTGAAGTTTGTAAAGACCAGGCTAAGAAGCTCTCTGACTCGGGGACACTTTTAGGACTCCGTGCTAATGTGCACTAAAATGAGATCCTAATGTCCCCAAACAACAACACAGTAGTTAACAAAGTTGCAGAAACCAGTGCATGACTTAGGTGGTTGTTGATGATATAGGGCTGAGCAATTTCCAGTTATTTTGTAAACCAAAACTTGTAAAGGTTGCAATGAGCTGTTGTAATGTAAATAGAAAAGTGAAACATATATTGAGTTGTCATTTTGCCCACCATTTGATATTTTCTTAGCTAATCAACAGAGCGATACCTGTTTTCTCATTTTAAAGTGAAATATTATATGTTTATTTTATTAAACATTTTTATAGTTCTATAATAGAAAATATGTGAGCTGGTATAGGACATGAAACTGGGTGGAAAATTCATTCCATTGGTCGCCATGGTGGCAAGTAACAAAGTACAAATATTTTGTTACTCCACTTACGTATATTTACGTGTATTACTTCACTTACATATATTTTGTGTATCTGTACTTTACGTAAGTATGCCAAGAGAGTCTCAGGAGAGGAGCTCAGCTATTACCTGGAAGGGCGGCACTTCACATTAATAACTGATCACGCTCCTCTACAAAGGCTGGCATAAGCTAAATACACCAATCCTTGTATATCTCATTGGTTTGTCTCATTACATGACTTCTTTTTCTCTGTGGTTCACAGGTCTGGGGTGCAACATGGAAACGCAGATGCCCTCTTACGACGACACGCCGGTATACCAGGTGAAAGCTCGAAGCTGGGAGTGCTGGGAGTGGTGGGCTAACACTCAATGCAGGCGGTTCTCACTCACACACATTACTCACACGAGGTACAAGCATACCTACAAGCGCTGTGTGCCTAACAAGGTGGCGGCCCACCATAACTCACCTGGGCTGGAAGAAAATCAAAGGACACATCTTCCACCAGCATGCAGCCCATAAAAGGTCCTCTCAGCTTCCACACAGTGAATAGAGATCACTTGTGTGTTTATTCACACTCATCCCGTCTCCACAGACTCGACTCACTTGGAGTTCGCCAAGAAGGAAACTGCCAGCCTCCCGCTTTCGCACACACTCTGCTGTGCCTGCCTGTAAATTAAATGTACATATTAAAGTGTGTATTAAATGTATACCTAAATTAACTTTTGTTTGACAAAAGATTCACCCATCTCAAGAACTATATGGCACTTTCCTGTTTTCATGTTTTTGGCCAGGTGAATTGATGCATTGACTTTCAGGCCCAGAAGTTGTTTTGCAACCACATTCAAGGCATGTACTAATTCAGTAACATGTAGTGCCCTTTCAATAGGGCGTGTATTGCAGCAACGCACACAGCAATAAACTTTCAGATCATAAAATAGCCTAAAAATACATGTTTTTTTCACACTATTTACCCAATGATATTGACACAACACATGCCCACTTTCAGTTTCATTTTAGGCTATTCTTTCATCTCCCATGCAAAACACTATTTAAACTAAGAAAAAGAAATCACCCATCCATAAACATACATACATACAAATAATAAACTATCATAATAAATGATCTCCTTATTACAAGGTACTGTACATATTATCTTGGCCTCTAAAATATATTCAATTAGTTGTAATATGTACGATGAACCATACACTCTTGTTAATGTGTACAATCATAAGGAAGACAAAAATGGCTAAATTGAGAGACTATCTGAGGGAATCAGCTGAGGGTGTGCTCGTGGTTGGAGGGAGATTTTAACCCTTGTGTGGTATTCGGTCTGTGGGACATGTTTTATCAAAAGAAAAATAATACAAATAATAATTTTTTCAAACTCAGACTTATTGGCCCTCCTGGGTCATTTTCGTTCAAGCGCATAATCAGGCCCGTAGAACCAGCCTGTCAGAAGGCATGTTTTTTGGAACAAGGGGCAAGGAGATGGGCCAAACGCATTCACATGCCCACTTTGAGGTTCTTATCCTTGCTGGAGTTTTCAGGTCCAAGGGGAAATTCACAGAATACCGGTAGGATGCAGAAACTGGCAGAGATGTCCCTGGAAAACTTCCACATAATTTCCAGTATTACTCAATTCAATTCAATTCTATTTGTATAGCACAATTTTCATAGTCGCAAAGCAACTTTACACAATCAAAAGAATTATTTAAGTTTGTATGAAATATGAATGTGTATGAATCAAAAAATGGTTAGATAGTCCCTGATGAGCAAGCCGAGGGCGACAGTGGCAAGGAAAAACTCCCTGAGTTCCCTGAATTATCCACTTTGATAAACTAGATGACAGACTAGCTTGACAGCAGAGACAATCTAGCTGCCATCAGTATGGTGTGCACTGCTCCACCCCCCCCTCCGCCCCCCTTACAACCCTGGGCCTATTATTCTACTGTAGGTTGTGGCCTGTCTTCGACCAAAGATGGACAGAGAAACACTATGTACATGCATTACGAAGTACCTATGCAGCACAGACAAAGTAAAGGTCTGCCCCTCATGTGTTTCATAGGCTGGTATGAAAAGGCAATGTGTTCAGTGGGGCTGATGTGTTGTCTAGATTGACATGGGTCAGCTTGTGTTGTGTAAAATGATGTGAAAGGGTTACAATTCTAATTAAGTTCATATAAAGCAAAATCAATAGTTGCTTACTTTGTAAATCTGTTAAACTTTTTTACTCATATTGATAATTGATATTTTTTCTTAAATAATTTTTAAAAAGAAAAAAAAAAAACAAGTAGCACTTGAATTTATAGATGTGATCTAACAAAGATAAAGGGAAAATATTAACCAGATTCCACAGAACCATATATCTAGTGTATATTGCTTGTAAATAGGATAAAGTAAACATCTGTTGAGTATTTTAAAATAAATTTGATTGTGCTGAATTAAAAACTCCGAAATGCATTGGGTGCTCTAGACCCAGAACATTGGCTAAATAACAAAAATATTAACACCACACAAGGGTTAACACAATCTTGGATCCCAGATTTGATCAATTATCTCCAGCTCTACTCACAAAGGAGTCTTTACTAAGTGTTATTGTAGAAGATCTTGCTACTACTTTGAGTCTCCAAGACATCTGGTCCTACCTGCACTTCGCTCCTGGGAGCGTTACACACATCAGAATGAGAGGTACTTAAGGTTGGACATGTTTTTCATGTGCAATGATGCAATAGGACGAGAATTGTAGTAGCAACACACAGAGCAATAAAGTTTCTGATCCTAATCCACTTGTAGTAGAACTGTAGTTGCAGCAACAGACTGGAACTTAAATTATAAAGGTGGCCTCACTTTTGAAGGAATCTAGAAGGGCTCAAGAACCTGACAGGATACCAGGGAAGATTATTATTATTAGTGCCATCATTTCTTTGCCTGATTTCCAACAACAAGATCATACACTTGATGTGGATTACTACAAAAGGTTTTGCTGTAGTTGACAGAAAAACTATGAAAGCTGTATAACATGTTAAAGAAAAAACATGAACCTGAAGCTTTTAACTGAGAAGGCATTTTAATGTGGACTATTCAATATTTTCTGAAATCCTGACCAAATGCCATAGTGTACTTATTCCTTCTTATTTAAAGAATGAGAGTGTAATGTTGTGGGTATTGCGGCAGGCAAACCTACAGACAAATTCTCCACAGAATTCAAGTCAGGCAGGCCCGCGGCCACCCTCACATCACTAGGCAACACCACCATGATGGCACTCAAGGATGCACAACACCTGGATGCACGTGTATATAGACCCCAAACACAAAGCAACAGACGTGCGGCCATTTAGGTAGGGTATATAGGGAAGAAAAGATAAAAGGGAAAAGAAAAGAGAAAAAAGAAAAGAGAAAAAAAGTAAAAAGAGAAAAGATAAAAGGGAAAAGAAAAGTGAAAAGACAAAGTGAAAGGAAAAAAAGAGTAAAATGCAAAGAAAAGAGAAAATTGAAAAGAAAATACTAAAAAGATAACGGACAAGGATTAACCCTGTCTTGAGGGAAGAGGGGACTTCTTGGTTGTGTTTACATTCGATGTTTGTCTTGTTAAAGCCATGTTATCTCCGAACAGGAAAGCCTCCCGAAAGTGTGCACAATCACTTTCACAGCTCACACACAGCCTCCCCTGTTCTGGGTTCAGGGCTCTGTTTAAAAACACCCAAGCGCGCTGGCACCACGCACCATCCCTCCAAATCATAACAGAGAGAAAAGCAATGTTTGATATTCTTCTCACCATGACCTTTGGGACAGGAACTCAAGTGATCCATCCTTGTGACACAAAAACAGTAATATTTCGAACATTTTGCAGGCTGCCGTTTGGAGAAACCAGAAATTAAAGAATAAACCAGTTGTTCTATATTTAAAGTTTGATGTCTTTGAATGTATTTTTTAATAACAATAAACAATTACAAACAGAGATAGGCTATATAACAGTTCATTCTTTGTACAAATAAAATTGTCAGTTAGTGAACTTGATCGTCTGTCTAGACATTTAACCAACGTTTTTTTTTTTTGACTCCATATTGTACGGTAAATATTAATAGCTCTTGTTCAGATTTTTCATGTTTGTGTATAAAATAAACAAATATGGAAATTAACATCACTGTAGTATTTCTTCGATACTATATATTGTTATGACTTTCATGACTTAATTCTATTTTAAAACTGTGGCGAGTGAAAATGTCACTTCACAAATTACTTTGAAATTCAACGGAATTATTTTGGCCGATGCAGTTTTGTTGCAGCAGTAAGCATGTTGAAAATAGATATTCCCCTTGTCTACCTACTGTATTTGATTTGGTTTTCAGAAATGACACAAAATGCAGAAAAGTCTTCTAAAGTTCCTTTCTCTTTAAGTCATCTTTGAAGTAGAAAACGACATTTGATGTCATTGTTGGGAATGAGTTAAAGACATGATGGCACACACACAGCCTCCTCTCTAACACCCTGCATTGGGGCTCTATACAAAAACACACAAGTACGCTAGCACCACCCACCATCCCTCCAAATCATAACAGAGAAAAAAGCAATGTGCGATATTCTTCTCACCATGACCTTTGTGACAGGCCCACAGGAACTCAAGTGGTCCTTCTTGGAACAAGCCTGTAGAAATCTAAACCCGATACCATCTGCACCTATACTTGTAACGCTACGCCAAGTCATGCCCTCTGCACTCCTCCCCACATTCCTTTCCACGGCTTCCGTTTTGCCGCTTCATTCAAGGCATGAGCACACCTGCTCAGTATTTCATTCATTAGTTTTCACTCTATATAATTCGCCCAGGAACAACCGTCCAGTGCCGAATTATTTGTGTGCTCATAGCCCAGTTTTCTCGTGCCTCACGTCAAGTTATATTCTCGTCCCTCGCATTGCGGACTTCTTCCCCTTTTTTCACGCTTCTCGCCTCGCGGATTAAACCTGTTCACTACGCTGACCGAACTCCCGGCTTTGATCTCCTGCTTCCGCTTCACGACCACGACCACGTCTAGCCCGCTGGATTTACAACATGGACTTCAGGTATGCGCTTCAGGAATTAGAGCGCTTCTGTCCGCACCTACCTTCACGCCGCACGTTGGATGCCGCAGTCATCTTGTCACTCAGATCTCCACTGCCTCTCGCTCGCCACCACCATGTGTTTGTGGCACATTAGTATATGTGAGGGGCAAACTTTTCAAGATGAGTGGTGACCATGGTGGCCATTTTGAAGTCGGCCATCTTGGATCCAACTTTTGTTTTTTCAATAGGAAGAGGGTCATGTGACACATCAAACTTATTGGGAATTTCACACTTGACCACGTGGCCATGGTGGCCGACTTCAAAATGGCCACCATGGTCACCACCCATCTTGAAAAGTTTGCCCCCTCACATATACTAATGTGCCACAAACAGGACGTTAATATCACCAACCATTCCCATTTTATTAAGGTGTATCCATAAAAATGGCCCACCCTGTATTACCAGTCTTGGTGAGGACGATGGTCTTGCTGTAGTCCCGAAATAGCCTAAAATTACTTATGTTTTTTCACACTATAAATCTGATGCTTTTGACACAGCACATGCCCACTTTCAGTTTCATTTTAGGCTATACTTTCACCTTCCATGCAAAACAGTATTTAAACTTCCCTGAGCTGAGCCTATATTCATTTGCTAAAACTAAGAAAAAGAAATCAACCATCAATGAACATACATAGAAACAACATTTGAATGTTTAAAMTAAAATTATGTATTCCATTCCAATCCTGCTTATAGTCAATATTGTACATGTTTAACCTCATGTAAAAGTTTGTTATAGCATAAATAATACCTAAACATCATTTTAATTTGACAATTAACAAATAATAAATTATAGTTCCAATGGTTGCTTATTACAAGGTTCTGTAATCTTGGCTCCTAAAATATATTCCTATTCAATTATTTGTAATTTGCATGATGAACCATACAAACTTGTTAATGTGTACATTCACAAGGAAGACAAAAATCCCCTGGCTAAATTGAGAGACTATCTGAGGGAAACAGCTGACTGAGGATATGCTCATGGTTGGAGGTGATTTTAACACAGTCTTGAATCCCAGCTTTGATGGGTAATCTCCAGCTGTTCTCACAAAGCAGATGTCATGCGCACTCTCACCGCGGTCGGCACTAGGACCCGGAAGTAGTACGGTCGCGATTCAGGAAGCATGAAAGGAGGCAAGATGGTGCTTCACATCGCTCAGTCATTGAGTCTGCCCATGTCGTTTCTGGTGCTTTGCAAGACGTTTCATGAGTCCTCACCACTTTGGGTCATTTCCTGATTGAATGTGTTGTTAGAACACGGGTTTAATTGTGTAAACTCTTGCTCTCCGTGTGAGAGAGTTCTAATAATAATTTGTCTGGTTATCCTGCCGGTTCACGCTACTTCCGCGTTTGGGTTTACCATCCACGCTACAAGGGCTAACTGCTAAGTCTTCTGGTCCAGCTCCGGTTGCCCGTGACAGCAGTCTTCACTAAGTGCTATTTTAGAAGATTTTGCTACTACTTTGAATCTCAGAGACACCTAGTCCTACCTGCACTTTGGTCCTGGGAGCACACATCAGGATGAGAAGTGCTTCAGGTTGGACATGTTTTTCATGTGTAAAGATGCAATAGGATGGGTATTGTACAGGGTGGGCCATTTATATGGATACACCTTAATGAAATGGGAATAGTTGATGATATTAACGTCCTGTTTGTGGCACATTAGTATATGTGAGGGGCAAACTTTTCAAGATGAGTGGTGACCATGGTGGCCATTT
>QMIH01004114.1:2956-22920 GCA_003987875.1 Clarias batrachus | reverse complement strand
TTCTTTTCTGGCCTTTCTGCCTTTTCTGAGATTTTGAGCTGCTCAAGCCTTTCAAGAATTTCTTCTTCTTCCTTTAGGAACTCTAGTAGTGCATCAAAGTGTTTCTCTGGTGTGACGCCATTTGCAGGATTCCTCATGTGGACTAACCATTGTCTTTTCACAAATTCAGGTAACTTGCTCTCAATGGACTTTATTACTAGTGGGTACTTGATTGCACTAATATTTTCAAGGTCCGTGAGATCTGCCAGAGCTTTTTCTACCGTTTGGATTAACTCWATAGCCCTTCTTGGCTGATTGTCTCTCACAGCAGGAATCCTTTCTAGCTCCTCGACAATTTCCATGGCGATTGTGGTTCTGTTTCCATAGCGATTCTCCAACACTCGGAAGATGTCAGCAGCTGTGTTGTAAGAGGATAGCCTGAGCTCTTTAGCGATCCTTTCATTGATACTGTCCACCAGTTGAATCTTTTTAACCTCAGCCGACCCTGGGGGTTCCCCTTGTCTCTGGAGGTTTTCCCAGTCCCTCTTCCAGCGGTAGAAGTCCCTCTTATTACCACTGAACATAGGTAAGCTATTGGGTTTGATTCTTACTACTGGCATAATCTGAGCTGCAGACGCTATCACATCCATCTTATTTTTCACATTAGCTTCTGATACTTGTGCATTGTCTGTAATCTTTTGAGTACATACAAATTCTATTTTTCTTGCTTCACATTTACTGCTGAACTTTTTCAGCTTCCATACACGAGCCTCCAACTCTGCTCTTTCAGTTGCTGGGGTCCACCTTTCCCAGTTTACCAGAGCCTTGGTTGCCTCTTTCACCAGTCTCATCAAGATGTCTAACTGCATACTATAGCCGATGGTATCGACAGGCATGGTGATAGAATGTTCATAAGCTGTCTCTGCCGCGGAAATAGTAGCTGCCATTTCAGCTTGACCATATCTTTTCCAGAGGTTCGTTTGCACTAGCTCGTCAATTTCCTTGAACCTTCCGTTGCATTCTTCCTCTGTTTCTTTAAAGTCAACCTTTTGCTGTGCTGACAGTGAAGCCTCTGCATCGTCTTCTTGGTGAGCCTTAATCTCTGCTAGTAAGCCAGCCTTGTAATCATCATTGGCCTTAAAAACTTTCCTTGCTCCAGTGGAGAGCTTTTTGAACTCCTTCTTAAGTTCTGGTTCTGGCAAATTATGTGCTTCTCTGCTGAGAAAGTTAGCTTGTCCAATGGCATCCAAAGTCCAATGGCATCATGACATGAGTGCTTCTGTATTTTTTTTGGTAATGCATAATGGCAAAGGCCTTCTAGTGCCATTTCTTGCCATGTTAATGTATGAGCGCTTTTTGTTTGTTAATAATATTTCTTACTTATACTTCCTATTCACAGCTTGCAAAAGTGTTTGACCAGCTCAAGAAGTGCTGATGGTAATGTCCGGGAATTGTCCTGAAGACAGTTATGTGTACCCAGCCAAACAGCAAACTTAAAAACAGCAGGGAAATAACTTTTTTTTTTTTTTGCTCTTATTTAGCACAGGCTACAACTAAAATTATATATAAAAAAATCTTACAGTGGAACCTTGGATTGCGAGTAACGCGGTTTACGAGTGTTCCGCAAGACGAGCAAAGATTTTTAATAAATTTTGATTTGAAAAATGAGAAAGTCTTGATTTACGAGTGCCGATTATCATGTATCATGCATGCGCCTCTTATTTTGACACCGAGCGTCACTCTTGCTCTGGGGAATTGTTGGTAATCGTCTCCCCTGCTGGGTCTTAGTGCTCGTCTCTTACTTGCATAATCAACATTTCCCTCTCTGTTTCAGCGTCTCCTATGTGTGTGCGTTCATTTTTTTTTTTTTTTTTTTTTTTTTTACTTTACCGCAGTGATGCTGTTAGTATGCTTGCACCAGTGTCAGAGAGATTTCTATTTTTCTTATTAAAACAGTGTTTCCGTTGTGTTTGTGTGTGTTTGTTGTTAAACCTAAAAAATGATCCGTTTAGTATGCTCTCATGCCAGTGTCAAAGAGATTTCTTTTTTTCCTATTAAAACGGTGTTTCCGCTGTGTTTGTGTTTATCCGTTTGTTGTGAAACTTAAAGCATGTGGGGAGAGGGAGGAGGAGTGTTACTGTGTAAAACGAGGCAAGGGAAGGGGCTAATTCCACACACACACACACACACACACACACACACACACACACACACACAGACACACACACACACAGCGCCTGCGCGCACCAACGGAAACACTTTTCCGTCAGGATTTATTTGTACTTTTTTAAAAGGTGAAATACAAGGTAATTTCTTTTATTTTCACTTTATAGATTGTATTAATTATTTTTATGTATTTATTTTTTTGGGCTGTGGAACAAATAATTTGAGTTTTCATTATTTCTTATGGGAAAATGATGATTTGGTTTACGAGTGTTTTGGAACATGAGCCCACTTCCAGAATCAATTATGCTCGTAATACAAGGTTCCACTGTATTTGGAGCATATACATATTTTTTGGACAGGGTCAAGTTGCAAACAAAAATGTGGTCCCTTAATCTTCAGGGGTACAGATATTTTTATTGCTGATAAAACTTTGACAGAGCACTTTAATTATATATGTGGTATATAGTAAGTGGTCAATGCTTTATTTTATTGCAGAGATTATGTAAAGGAAATTAAAAGATTTGTAAAAACACTTGGTTACATAACTACAGTTGCAATACCTTCTAACGATAGGTAAATATTATTGTAAATTTAAATGATACCAGTTACAAATACAAATTATACCAGTTTATTTACGTAGGTTATTTAAATGATATTTTTTAATACAAAAATAATTATTTTTTACATCTTTCTAACGGTCAACTTTTTAATCTTTTTATGTTATTTAGGGTACATACTTTAAATAGCATTACTATTAGTATAGTATACTTTATAATAGTATTATTAGTGAACATCTAAATAGGAAATTCATTTTGGAGGAGCCTTACCCATAATTTGCTTTTTAGTATTCTTCTCAGGTTTCAATATAATTATATAACACTTGGGCAGAAATATGCAAAAAAGTAAACCAAAGCTTGATGCTAGAATAGCAAATATTTCTACAGCTACAGTGAATTTTCCGGGAGAGCTGACATAAGCAGGGATAAAGGTGATCCAAACAGCACAGAATATGAGCATGCTGAATGTGATGAATTTGGCTTCATTGAAATTGTCAGGCAGCTTCCGGGCCAGAAAAGCCAAAATGAAACACAAAAGAGCCAGGAGTCCTATATAACCCAGTACAGCCCAGAAACCTACAGCTGAGCCAACATTACATTCTAATACGATCTTTTCCTTGTAGTAATTCATATTATTGTTTGGAAAAGGAGGAGATATTATTAACCACAGTACACAAATAATGACCTGTACAAGAGTGAATGCAAGTACACTGAGTCTCTGTTGTAGAGGACCAAACCATTTCATAACATTACTGTCTGGAAGTGTAGCCCTGAAGGCCATTAACACCACTACAGTTTTCCCCAGAATGCAAGAGATACAGAGGACAAAGGTGATCCCAAATGCTGTGTGACGCAGCATACAGGACCACTCAGAGGGCTGACCAATAAAAGTAAGAGAACAGAGAAAACACAGAGTGAGTGCAAAGAGCAGCAGGAAGCTCAGCTCAGAATTATTTGCTCTAACAATTGGTGTGTTTTTGTGTATAAAGAAAATTACAGCAATGCAGATGGTAAARGATACTCCTAACAAAGAAAACAATACAAGAATAATTCCTATTATTTCCTGAAATGTCAGGAATTCCACAAGTTTTAAGACACAGGTATCTTTCTTTTCATTAGACCACAGCTCCAGAGGACACTTGATACATGTAATAGAATCTAAAGAAAGAGAAAATGAATATCAATTCATGAAAGTACAATACTATTGTGGTTACTATTTATAAAACTATAAAACTCTAATTCTTGGGCTTGCCTGCATTGATGATGTAGACCATAATTTCGTTATACCTGTTATATTACTGATTTCACCCTCTGCACATGGGATACAGTCAAAGCAGCAGATTGGTTTTCCTTTCTGAACAGCCTTCCTGTTGCCAGGGAGACAACTTGGACTACACAYTGAGACCGGCACCTGAAAAGCATTTTTGTTGTATATTGATCTTATTGATTAGTTTTTATTATATTCCTAAAATGTATTTTTYTYATTACATGTTCATATAACTATTGTCTTACCTGTGGTTTATTGAGGGTCCAGACTATATTGATGTCGTTAAATGACAGCTGAAGATGTCTTTGCTGAGAAGCATCATAGAAGCCCACTTTAACAAATACTGTTTTRCCGTCTTTATCTTGTTGCCAGTTCAGCACATCATACCTAGCGGGTGGGTCTCCATTCTCATCAAAAAATACATCCTCATCTGTTGTGGTGAAATGAATTTTCTTCAACTCATTTACTATCTAAAGAAATCATTGCAGACAATTCAGTTTGTATACTGTATACAAGAACATAGTTTTCAACAGGATATTTTGTAACAGTTACCTGCCATGGTTTCTGGTTATCTGCTAGGTTTGTACACACGTTAGGAGCTGCTTGTTCACTGTCCCTMTTGGAACATCCATAACTGTTGTGCAGGGCATAAGCCACAGCATATACAGCTTTATAAATATTATTTGCAAGTCGTGAGTCTGAGATGTCTGTATACATGTTTTGAACATGAGCAAGACTTTCTTTGCTTGTGCACATTTGTTTCATTGCAATTGCAACAGTTGTTTGGTTTAGAAGCTGACATTCGAATATTGTCTCCCACACCTCTTTGTAGATAGCTACATGAGAAGCTGGATTAAGTTTAATCAGAAATTGCCCCAGACCATTAATTGTACCTTTTGGAATAGCAAAACCYAGAGAGCCTTTCAGAATATGTTKCCATTCAGCATTGGCAGTATTCAAATCAGAAATCCAGGACTCACTTCCTACCCACTGAAAACCAGTCATGTTCTGTAAGGCCATTTCTTTYAGAAGAAACMCAAAGTCTGAGTATGAAACAAAAGCTACAATYACTTTGGAGGTTGAARCCTTAATAATCTCAACTATTTTCAGAATTTTTTCTCTTGCATCTGTCTTAAAAAATGACTTAGAATACTCAATGCAGATTCCCTCTTTTTTGGCTGCACTGATAAATTCACTTATGCCATTGTTCCCATAGTCATTATCACTGCATAGGGTCCCAACCCAGGTCCATCCAAAATATTTGACCAACTTTGCTAAAGCTCTGCTTTGGAAATAATCACTAGGAATAGTTCTAAAGAAAGATGGGTGTTTTTTTCTGTCACTTAAGCATGCACATGATGCAAAGTGACTGATCTGAAATAAATTCATCTAGTTTAAGAAACTGTAGAAAATACCACATGATATGTACAGTGTTCATTTGATTTGATAAAAACAATTTTAAAAAGACCTAAATAATATGGCATGCTAATGTATTAACTTCAGAGTAATGCATGTTTATACTTCGATAGCAGAAGGCATAAGGTTTACCACAGGTATGTGCAAAGGTCCTACTGTAGCAGATACGGCAATAGTAGGGGTAGATGATGATTGTCCTATGATTGCTTGAACTGTTTCAGGTTTTGAGCAGGACAATGATGTATTTATCTGGCCACTGAATAAGGACAGAGAAGCTCTAGTACTCATTTCAACAGATCCACATGTATCATAGATTTTATAACCTAAATTGATGCCAGGAAGAATATCAGTCCTGTTGTTGATTTCCTCAATGGCAAAGACCATTGTTTGAGCACTTTGAAATTCTCTGAGATTCAAACTGTGAAATAATTATTCAAGTCATGTATACATTTTGAAATACTTTTGTACATGTTGTATGTCTAAACTTTCTTTGATTAAATGTTCAAATGATTTTGTTTAAACCCAACTCATGCTACAATTTTCATATTACCCCTTACCTTGTGCATTCTCCTTGCTGTGGCCCTGATGTAAATGTTAGTGCTGGCTGGTTCCATTTGTTGTGGATGGAAAATATACCACCAATCAGTACATCTCCATCTATGCTGAGTTGAGGAGGACTGGATAGCCCTTGTACATTGCATGAAGGATCAGCTGCTGTTAGCTGAGTGAATAGAAACCATGTATGCAAGAAACTCATTCTCATCTCCCCCAAAATTAACCCTGACATCTGGGTGTTTATATGATCTTCTTTAGGTTTCAAAATGACTAAATATTAATGTGTGATCTTTACTCATGCATATGCATCACTTCCTTATTTTGCATTCTGCATAACACCCAATGAAATCCCTGCTGAAAAATCCAGCCTAGATTAGCATGATTTATATGCTGGTCTATGCTGGTTAATACTGGTCCGTGCTGGTCTGATGCTGGTTTAACTGGTGAACCAGCATAACTGAGAAGACCAGCATTCCTGCTGAAAAATCCAGCATAGGCCAGCATGATTTATATGCTGGGCCACCAGCAAGGTTTTGGTAACTAAAATTGGTTACTATTTTAGCTCATTATCTTGTTTTTTAATAGCTAGTGCTGAAAATAATGTATGATGTAAACACATGAACCATGTAGTGTTCTCTTTAAATGCATTTACATGCAAGAGACAAAAATAATCCATTTACCAAAAACATGTAAATACATTATTTTACATTTATTAAATATCTGTGGGTTGTCTAAAAAAACACAAACCTTTTATATAAATGCACTAAAAAAAGTAATCAATGGAAATCACTTAAAATTGAAAAAAAAAAAAAAAAACAGCATAGACCATCATAGCTGTTACCATATATTATATTCTGATGATATAAAACTAAAATTTTATTTTCCATTTTCTCACAAGCTTTTTCCAGTTTGTGTAAAACCTTGTCATTTAATGTCACTTACATGGTTTGGTTAGCATGTAGCTAACACTGCTAAATCATGCTAACATACTACCTTATGTAACTTAGCACAAACTGGTTAKCTCACAGGTGGCTAAGCTATTGCCTTACAGTATGTAGATTACAGATGGTTGTCAGTATCAGCTGTGGCGTAAATGTTTATAATATATTTCATCCCGTTTTGGATAGCTTCATGTTATGGTAGCTATTTGGTTCAGTTTTTGGTTAGCTAATGACACTGCTATCTATAATGTTATTTATCACAAACACATTAGCTCCCGGTGCCTAAAATACTGCCTTATGTAGCTTACAGATGTTTGTGATACTAAGGTGTAAATGTAAATCGTAATGCAAAAAGTATAAATCGTTGTATAACATTGCAAACGTTTGTGTTCTCTTTATGCATGGTCAATAGTTATTGATGATTATTGACAGTAATATTATCATCATCATGCTTGTGTTTCTTTTTCTTTTTCTTTTTTTATAAACCGTTGTGACAATTTCACGCTGCAGTGTGAGCGGAAGAAGCCTCGCTGCGGAATGCGGATGCATGGAATACCAGCGTGAATGCACCGAGATGAGAGTCGTCGTGCGTGACGTAAGCGTTGCGTGAATGCGGAAGCGCGCAGAGCCGGCCCAAGTGAGATGCAACGTTGCGATGTACTGTTTGCCAGCGTTTGCAGCGTGAGCCTTGTGTTGAGGTGGCAGCGTGTTGAGTCGGCATGGGAAGAGAGAGCTCCGCGATGAATGCCTGCGTGGAGAGAAGGAGCTTGGGCTCGGCGAGAATTAATCGTAGTTGTGGACAGGCAGGAGTCAAAGCCGGACAGACAGGAAGTAGTCCGTATTCCACGCTCGTAGTTGGTAACAAGTAAGAGGTCGGCAACATGAAGTATCCAAAAGGCTAGAGTCAAAATGATGAGCGAAATCGTGGTGAGTGAAACAAAGCATGGTCGAGATCCGGTAGAGGGTGAAGAAAAAATGTTGGAATATTAGGCTAGTGAGGCACAAAGTAATCTGGCGACGTGGCTGTGTCAGAGCATGGTTTAAATAGGTATGAGCTGATTACTGATATTGTCCAGGTGTGCAGAGAACAGAGGTGGTGCGATGTAAGGAGTGGCAGGGAACATGGAACAGGAGTGCTTAGGTGATTATGGCGGGGCTGTTGCCTGGCGTGTCGTGACACATACCCTCCCCTCTACGAACACCTCCAGGCGTTCTTGCAGGTGCTTTGGGGTGTTGAGGCTGGGGGGTTGTGGATAATGGGCAGGAGATTAGACGACGAATCTGAGAAACGTGAAACGTAGGTTGATTCTGCGCATGGAGAGGATTAGGGCTAGTCGGACAGAGCATGGATTTATGACTCGGGCAATAGTAAGGGGTCAGATGAACCTTAGTGAGAGCTTCCTGGATGTGGTCTTGAGTGGAAGGTCCCATGTAGACAGCATGACCCTTTGGCCGATACGATACCTGGGAGCTGGTGACCGATGATGATTTGGTGCTGGAAGGTGCTTACGGTGCTTAGTAGCTGATTGCGGGTACACTGCCATCTTTTTTTGCAGCGACGGATTTAGGTTTGGGCTGAGGAAACTGTTATTTCCTCTTCCTGGGCTGAAAAGAGGGGTGGTTGATAGCCCAGACAGCAGTGGAAGGGAGACATGCCTGTGGACGAGGTAGGGAGCGACTTGTGTGCGTACTCAATCCAGGGTAGGAAGCGACTCCAGGAGGATGGGTCTTGAGAGGCCTTAAAGATTTCTCTATCTTTTGGTTCACCCATTTCATTTGGCCGTTAGTTTGGGAATGAAATCCGAATGAAAGACTGGGGTTGGCGCCGACAAGGTTGCAAAAAGCTTTCCAGATCTGGGCAGAAAACTGGGGGCCCCTGTCCGAGACAATGTCAATATGGAGTCCATGAAATCGGAAGACGTGATTAATTAGGAGTTTGGCTGTTTCATTGGTAGATGGGAGCTTGGGTAATGGAACGAAATACGCCGATTTAGAGAAACGGTCCACGATGGTTAAGATGCAGGTGTTGTTTTGAGACAGTGTTAGGGCAGTGACGAAGTCGATGGGAATGTTAGACCAGGKGTGGAACAATGGGAGAGGTGGGAGGAGACCCTCAGGAGAGCGGTTAGTCGTTTTATTCCTGGCACAGGTGTAGCAGGAGGCCAAAAAGTTTTTGACATCCTCCTTCATGGTGGCCTACCAGAAGCGTTGGTGTAGGAGGGAGAGTGTGCGTGCCGCCCCAGGGTAGCATGCCAATCTGGAACTGTGGGCCCAGTCTAGCACCTGTGGTCACACGAAAGCTAGAACAAAAAGCTTGTTGGTTGAACCGATGCTTGGGCCACGTTCCCGTTCGAGGGTCTGCCAAACCAGGTGCTCCACATCAAGTTGAATTGTTGCCACAAGGCAATGAGGAGGAAGGATCGCCTCCATCCTGAGAGGTGGAGAATTGCCGGGAGAGGGCGTCAGGCTTGATGTTCTTTCAATTTTTATTTATATACTACTTTTAACAATTGATATTGTCGCAAAGCAGCTTTACACAATCAAAAGAAGTAAGTTTGTATGAAATGTGAATGTGTATGAATCAAAATGATAAGATTGTCCCTGATGAGCAAGCTGAGGGCGATGGTGACAAGGAAAAACTCCCTGAGATGGTAATAGAAAGAAACCTTGAGAGGAACCAGACTTAACAGGGAACCCATCCTCATCTGGGTGATAACGGATAGCAGGGATTGATCAGCATAATAATGTGTAAGACTGGAAGTTCAGTATAACAGGAGATGTGTTAAAATTAAATGGAGTCCAGTTTGTTCCTGGAGGCTCAGGTAGACTGTAGGAAATTCCAGTCCTGAGCTATCGAACAACTGAAGTCATAGGTACCCAGAGAACAGCTGTCTGCATCAGTCGAGGACAGGACAGTCTTCGTGGAAACCATCCCCAGCCACCACGCGCATCCAGGCAGACCACATGGGGCATCCATGCGACAAGATCTCCAACCAGAAGCAGGACTCCAGGACGTGTTAGACAGGTCCAGAGGGCAGATGGGTCTGGATCACTGGCAACTCAGGAGCGACATGTATAGCTCGACAGAGAGACAGGGAGAGGGAAAAGGAGAGAGGGAGAGAGAGAGAAGAGGAGAGAGCATAAAATATGGAGAGATGGCAATTAGGTTTGGTCACAGTCAACATGTATAAGGTGAATGTATATTTAGTGCAAAGTGCAAGCAGGGACTCTGGCAGAACTAACTATAACAGCATAACTAAAAGGGAGAGCCAGAAGGAAACACAGATATGAGGGCTCCCTGAGATGAAAAGCAACCAATCACCTCACCGTCAACAAACCTGAGTGATCAATGAGAGTGGGGAAGACAGCATCTAAACATATCAGTTCACCAGAATACTCTACGTCCATGAGTCCCCCAGATCTGCTCCTTTACCTAAGGCTAATCTATTTACAAAAATGCTTGGCTAAATAATAGGTCTTTACCCTAGACTTAAACACTGAGACTGTGTCTGAGTCCCAAACATTAATAGGAAGACTATTCCATAACTTTGGGGCTTTGTAAGAAAAATCTCTGCCCCCTGCTGTACTTTTAATAATACGTGGTACTGACGCCACGCCTACTGATCGGAGTAGGCGTGGCGTAAGCATGAAAAATCTGAATCAGAGCTATGGATATTTGCTGTACAATGATGAGTACAATGATGAGTTAAAAAAAACATTGAAGTTGAACATTAACCCTAATGCTCAAAGTAATTAAACACTTGAGTACTGTTGAGTACTGTTAACCTAAATAATTGAATAATAATAAATAAATAATAAATAATAACCTAAATAATTGAATGAGTAATAATTTTGAGTATGTAAGTAACAATAACTTAAGTAAAACTTCCACCAATGTAAAATCTATAGAGCACTGGTGGCGCAGTGGTGTTTTGTCTGCCAAGCGGAAAGCCCAGGTTCGATTCCCGTGCTGGATGGTCTGCAACAATTTTTTAAAATTTGTTCAACAAACTAAAAAAATTATGGTTCTGTTTACTTAAAATTGGAAAAATTATTAATTAAAAAAAWTGATGTAACTGATTACTTCAAATATTTTGGGTTTACAATGTAGGGTTTTGGGTCATATTAAATGTTGTGTTCTTTAAATTTGTAGTAGATAACACMGAAATAAATGAAACTAAATGACTATAAAATTAAAACATCGTTAGGACGTGCTACTGCTAAGCAGATGTCGCTGTCATTCAGCCCCGCTTGTGTTTTTGCGGTATTATGAGAATAAAATGCAGTACGCTGTTATGATCATCATAATTTTCTTTAATAAATAATGAACCCCATTGCGGGTTGGCAAAACCTTATAAAATACAAATCACAGTACTAAAATCATAGTAATACATATAGCCATTTCTTATTTGCTTCAAATTTAAGCAAAGTAAATTTATACTTGTGTAACGGCGTGCGCCTGTGATGGGTGTGCGCCCAAATCAAAAATGCTCCTCACTTACTCCGAAGTTCACAAGGTAGGCGGCCTAGGCGCACACTGTAGGTGTGCGAAGAAGCGGGGCCGCCTAACTAGACACAACTGGTGAGCTATCACCATATACTATGGTGAGGTATAATTGTGTGTCATCAGCATAACAATGAAAACTAATACCATGTTTACGATTTATGTTGCCCAGAGGAAGCATGTAAAGCAGGGGTCTCAAACTCAGTTCCTGGAGGGCCGCAGCCCCACAGAGTTTTGTTCCAACCTTGCTCCAACATACATACCATGTAGTATTCAAATAAGCTTTAATGACTTGTTTAGTTGGATCAGGTGTTTTTAATTATGGTTGGAACAAAACTCTGTGGTGCTGCGGCTCTCCAGGAACTGAGTTTGAGACCCCTGATGTAAAGGGAAAAAAGCAGTGGGCCTAAAACTGAACCCTGTGGAACACCAAACTTAATTTATGCTATTTCTGTGTAGATGTGAACATAGCTGCTGTGATACTACCTTTTCCAGAATCTTGGAGATAAAGGGAAGGTTTGATATCGGCCTGTAATTAGAAAACTGACAGGGATCAAGGTCATGCTAAGTAACCCGAGACGTTTCTGTTAAACATAATATATCAAACTCCTGATCTGTAATAGTTTCATTAACAATAACTGCTTTAGATGTGAGAGATCTAATATTTAACAGTCCTCGCGTCAGTTCAGAGGTGCTGGCTGCGCATTCAGTATGATCAGAGTTTGTGGTGTCTATGTTAATTAAATTACTAAAACAGACTTTGAGTCTTTCTAAATTTATGTTTAGGTCAGGGAACAGACACAGTCTCAATATGATGAMCCCTGAGTGACGACTCTATGCAGCTAGCAGACAGTTGGTTTAGCCTGTCTGTCTGCTCCCTGGCCTGGGCTCTGGATTGTCACAGATTAACTAGGCCTCTTCTGAGACTATGTGCTATACTGCAGGAAATGAGAGCAGCACCTTCCCGAGTGGGATGGACACCGTCCCGCCCTAACAGGCCAACTTTGCCCTCAAAGGTCTTCCAGTTATCTATAAAGCCCACATTGTTTTCACAGCACCACCTGGACATTCAGCGGTTCAGCGACCTTAACCTGCTGTAAGCTATGTCACCACGTCTCATTGGAATGGGACCAGAGCAAACTCATCAGACATCGCCTTCGCTATTTTAAACACCTCTGTAAAGTTATGCTTGCTAATCTCTGACTGACGAAGGCGTATATCATTAGCTCCAGCATGTACCACTATCTTAGAGAACCTATGCTGTCATAGAGCCCTAAGATTACCTACTATGTCCGGTACCTACTATGTCCGGTATGTCCTGGGATACACCTGACCACTGCCGCCCCTAAAGGCCTAGCTAATTTTACGTGCCTCAGTATTGAGTCTCCTTTAACCAGAGCTCTTTCAGGTTTCTCAGCAGGTGCATCACTGAGGAGAGCAAACCTGTTGGACACATGAAGCACAGAAAAGGTGTGCTCCGGTGGGCTAGCCTTAGCGTTAGCTTTGGCTGAATGAGTATGCCGCCGAGTCGTCACCCACTCGCCCCTCTGTGAGGGCTCTACTGTCGGAGTCGGGGGCTGGTTATCTCCGCCTGCGGCACCCAGACTTTCCGCTATGGGAATAATGCTGCTCTCGTGCTCACTAACCCTCTCTAAAGTCTGGATGCGCTCCTCTAATGCTGATATCTTCTCCGTCAAGGTGCTAACTAACACACACCTATCACAAATAAAATTATCACTAACGACAGAGGAAGAATGTCTAAACATCCTGCACTCTACACACTGAACGAGCTAAGTAGACATGATAACGTACCTTTGTGTTGGAGTTTTAATTATTTGGTGATAGATTCCACTTGTTCTCCCAGAAAGTGAAAAAAAAAACAAAAAACAGAAGTAATATTAAAGCAAAAAAATAGTTTGTTATTTAGTAAAAATGGGAAAAAAGTATAATTATAAAAACAAAATATAATCTAAACGCTGTTACAAACAGACGCGGAACTTTCGCGGGAACAACACAAAAAACAGGAAGCTACGTCACCAAACAGGAAGTCATCAGCACAGCATCACATGTTCTTGGAACCAGGGCAATATTATAAGGTAAACTGGAAACAGGAAAAAAACAGCGATCATCGTGCCTGGCATGAGTTGAGTCTTTTTGCCATTTTTAAGTACTCCAGGTTCTTGTGGTCGGTCCATACGAGGAAGGGATTGTCCACCCCTTCCAGCCAGTGACTCTATTCTTCAAGGGCCAGCTTGACAGCCAAGAGTTCATGGTCCCCGATGCCGTAGTTGCATTCGGGGGGTGTGAGTCAGAGGGAGAAGAAGGAGCAAGCGTGAATTTTGTTGTCTTTCAGGGATCTCTGAGAAAGGACGGCCCCTACTCCGGTCTCAGATACAGCTACTTCCACAATGAACTGGAGGGAGGGGTCAGGAAATATAAGGATGGGTGCTACGGTGAAACGATGCTTGAGATCCTTGAAGGCTTTATCTGCCTGGGGGTTCCATCAGAATGGGATCTTGGATGACATGAGTGCCGTGGCTGTAGCTTCGAATAGTGTCGATAAAAGTTTGCAAACCCCAAGAAGCGTTGGAGTTTGCGTCTTGAAGACAGTACCGGCCAATCAGGTCCATCTGGATGCCTGCAGTGGAAATAGAATATCCCAAAAAAGATGTGGAAGTGCAATGAAACTCGCATTTCTCTGCCTGGATGTAGAGTTTATTCTCCAGTAGCCGTTGCAAAACCTGGCGCACATGGAACTTGTGATCCTTTACCAAGCGTGAGAATATCAGGATGTTGTCCAGGTAAGCAAAGGTGAAAACATTGAGAAAATCCCTGAGGACATCATTGATAAGGGCCTGGAACACCGCCGGCGCATTGGTCAAGCCGAACGGAACCACTAGGTACTCGTAATGGCCGGTGAGTGTGTTGAAAGCAGTCTTCCATTCATCGCCCTCCCGTATCCTGACAAGGTGGTAGGCATTCCTCAAATCTAACTTGGTGAGGTTGGGCRTCCTGGAGAAGTTTGAAGGCAGGCGACATCAAAGAAAGAGAGCAGTGGAGGAAGAGATTAAGTTCTGATCGGCCCCAGAGTCCACTAACGCGTGAATGACATAAGATCGGTCAACATGTGTCAGAGTTACGAAGAAACATAGTCTCTGGTCCGGGGAAGAAACAGATTCGGGGCCCCCCTGCATACCCAGAACTACAAGGGGGCCTGACCTTTTAGTGGACAAGATCGCACAAAATCGCTAAGTCAATGAGACCCTGCAGCTCGTCCTCAATTGGGTCCGAGAGCCCATGAAGGAAGCAATCAAAGAGAGCCTTTTCATCCGAGTCACAAGAACCAGCCAAGGTCCGAAAATCAATCGCATAGTCAGAAACAGAAAGAATTCCCTGATGTAGTTGAAATATTCGACTGGCTGCTTGATGCCCCGTAGAGGCGCAGTCAAAGATTCTCCTCATTTCATCCGTAAAGGTTTTGTAAGTGAAATAGCATGGGACTTGGGAATCCCATAATGCTGTTCCCCATTCTCTCGCCTTTCCTGAGAGGAGGGTGATGATATAGGCAACCTTGAAATGATCCGTAGGAAATGATGTAGCCTGTAGTTCCAGGACAAGGGAGCACTGAGATAAAAAGGAATGGCAAGTGGCTGGATCTCCATCATAGGTGGGCGGGGCAGGAAGGTGGGGCTCTTGGCCAGGAAAGATAGTTGGAGGGGGGGGTTGAGGAGTGGGTGCCAGAGATTGTTGATTCTGAATCTGGGTAGAGAGAGACTGCAGCATTTCCGTAATAGTTTGAAGTGTGTTTGTGATCTGTCTTATTTCCTGCTGGTGGGTGCGTAGGAGTGCTCCTTCGCTCTCTAATGCTCCCCTCAGATGAGCTGCCTCTGCTGGATCCATTTGGCCAGATTATTCTGTCAGGCTCGTTAGAGGGCGTGATGGATCCAATTGCAGATAGTGTGAGTAATTCCCAGGAAAAAACTAAAGTGGTGCTTATGAGTGCTTGTGAGAACTGCAGCAGGCAAAGTGGGGATTTTAAAAAGGAGGCATGCGCAAGCACGGAGTACCAGCGTGAATGCTCTGAGGCATTGTGCGTGACGTAAGCAATGCGTGAATGTGAAAGCGCGCAGAGCCGGCGCAAATGAGATGCAACCTGAGATGTATTGTTTGCTGGCGCTTGGGCTCGGCGAGGATTAATCATAGTCGTGGACAGGTGGGGGTCGAAGCCAGAGAGACGTGAAGCACTCTGTGATCCCTCAGTCGGTAACAGGTAAGAGGTCGGCAACACAAAGTATCCTAAAGGCTAGAGTCAGAACGAGAGGCGAAATCATAGTCAGTGAAACAAAGCGTAGTCGAGATCCGGTAGACAATGAAGAAAAAACTCTGGAATATTGGGCTACTGAGGAAGTCAGTAATCTGGCGACGTGGCGGTGTCAGAGCATTGTTTAAATAGGTATGAGCTGATTACTGATAGCATCCAGGTGTGCAGAGAACAGAGGTGGCGCGATGTAAGGAGCAGCAGGGAACATAGAACAGGAGTGCTTAGGTGATTATATCGGGGCTGTGGCTTGGCGTGTCGTGACGCACTCTAGCTGGCTTAAATGTTAAAGTGCTGTTTATTTTTTTTACCCAACCAGTGGGTTAATTAACACCCTTGCTGGGTTGGCACATTCCATTTGATTTAGTAGATAGAACCATTTTGTTTTCAAAAAAGTAAAAAAAAGTACACAATTTTACATAATGTAAATACAGTAATTGCCTGTTGGAAATACCCCAAGTTAAATTGAACTGCTGTTTTAACCACTGCAGAGATTAGCGTTAGTTTTCAGAAGTTCTTTCCGAGATGAGGCTGCGTTGGGCAGGTAGTTAGGCATAGAGTACTTGGGAATTGTCTGGAGCTCAAATCTCCAAAACGTGTTTTGAAACCAGCAAAAATTGCAGCTCTTCTAGATAAAACATAATACACCAGTCCATAAATAAAAACGAATATTTAGGCCCATACGCAAAATATTGTTCACTTACAGATTAAAACAAGGAAAGAAGATGTACTGAGCTTCTGTTCTGTTCATTATTAGTAGTAGTACAGTACTGTTATTTAACTTTTAGCTGCATAACACACACRATGTTATATAATTTCTATCCGTTATCACCCAAATGAGGATAGGTTCCCTGTCGAGTCTGGTTCCTCTCAAGGTTTCTTCCTACTACCATCTCAGGGAATTTTTCCTTGCCACTGTCGCCGTCACCCTTGGCTTGGTCATCAGAGACATTTCATTCATCATTCACTCATTCCTTTCATTATTATCTAGACACATTTTTCTCACACATACACACTTCCATAAATTTTCTCATTAAATTTTTTTTTCTTCATTCTTGTTAAGCTGATTTGAGACAATGAACATTGTTAAAGGCGCTATATACATGTAAATAAAATTTTATTGAAATGAATACTACTGTACCTACACTGCTACTAATAATAATAAATGGAGAAAGAGCAGTCAAAGTGCAGGTATTGTGCACGCTGTAGCATTGAAATCAGCGAGTAGATAATATTTTTGTGTTTGTTGCATTCCTGGGGAAGTATGTCTGCAGTTTTATCAAAAAAATAATATTGTCTTAGGCCAACACTTTTGAATTCTTTGTTGTACTCTGTCTTTTTGCACACATGTGCGGGCGCGTTACAATAATAATAATAATTTTACAGCACTACTACTACTATTACTACTACTACTACTACTAATAATAATAATAATAATAATACTGAATGGAGAAAGTGCAGTCTAAGAAGAATCATTATTGAAGGACAGAAGAAAATGAAGAATAAATACTGTACATATCAGTATTTAGAGTTTGAGCTTGACAGTTTATATTAGGCATGACAGTTCTCTGTCGTTTGCTGTCAATGGGTGCCTAAGGGAGATTAGCACATTTTTGGCTTCAGTAGTCACCCAATACCTCAGATTGAAACAAGACTGCCCCCTAGAGGTAATGCACGTCACGTTCACAGCTTCTAGTGCACTGCTACATCTTTTCTCGAAACGCGCATTCTTAACAGCCAGATCTATATGTTTGACATTGCACTCACTCTGGAAACACAGATCTAGAGTCTCTAGAGTATAAGACCCAGCCAGGATGATAAGATAAGATAAGATAAGATGAGATAAGATAACATTACTCCTTTTCAGTGCCCCAACATGCACATATATACCATAAATCTATGAGAACAAGCATAAAAACAGTGAAAAAAGCTGGCCAGCTGGAAGGGAAAAATCCCCTAGTAGGTTAATGTCTCTGCAGTAGTCCAATGGCATTATGACCTGAGTGCTTCTGTATTTTTATTTTTATTTTATTTTTTTTTGGTAATGAATAATGCCATTTCTTATGCACTGTTATGTTAAATGTGTGAGTTCTTTTTATTTGTTAAGAATATTTCTTACTTACTGTATACTTCCTATTCACAGCTTGCAAAAGTGTTTGACCAGCTCAAGAAGTGCTGATGGTAATGTCCAGGAATTGTCTTGAAGACAGACCCAGCCAAACATCAAACAAAAAACAGCAGGAAAATAACTTTTTTTTTTCTTATTTGGAGCATATACATATTTTTTGGACAGGGTCACGTTGCATTCTGCCAAAAACAAAAATGTGGTCTCTTAGTCTTCATGAGTACAGATATTTTTATTGCTGATAAAACTTTGACAGAGTGCTTAAACTGTGGTACATAGTATGTGGTTAATACTTTATTGTATTGCACAGATTATGTAAAGAAAATCAAAAGATATGTAAAAACACTTGGTTATGTAACTATAGTTGCAATACCCACTAACCATAGGTAAATATTACGGTAAGATTACATGATACCAGTTACAAATACAAATTATACCAGTTTATTTACTTAGGTTATTGAAATTATGTTTTTATACAAAAATAACTATTTTTTTTACATCTAACGGTCAGTTTCTAAATCTTTTTTGATTAGTTCATGCTATTTACAGTACATAGGTTACGTACTTTAAATAGGTAAGATTATTAGTGAATATCTATATAGGAAATTCATTTTGGAGGAGCCTTACCCATAATTTGCTTTTTAGTGTTCTTCTCAGGTTTCAATATAATTATATAACACTTGGGCAGAAATATGCAAAAAAGTAAACCAAAGCTTGATGCTAGAATAGCAAATATTTGTACGGCTACAGTGAATTTTCCAGGAGAGCTGACATAAGCAGGAATAAATGCGATCCAAACTGCACAGAATATGAGCATGCTGAATGTGATGAATTTGGCTTCATTGAAATTGTCAGGCAGCTTCCGGGCCAGAAAAGCCAAAATAAAACACAAAACAGCCAGGAGTCCTATATAACCCAGCACAGCCCAGAAACCTACCGCAGAACCCACATTACATTCTAATATGATCTTTTCCTTGTAGTAGCTCATATTATTGTAGGGAAAAGGAGGAGATATTATTAACCACAGTACACAAATAATGACCTGTACAAGAGTGAAGGCAAGTACACTGAGTCTCTGCTGTAGAGGACCAAACCATTTCATGACATTTCTGCCTGGAAGTGTAGCCCTGAAGGCCATTAACACCACTACTGTTTTCCCCAGAATACAGGAGATACAGAGGACAAAGGTGATTCCAAACACTGTGTGACGCAGCATACAGGACCACTCAGAGGGCTGACCAATAAATGTAAGTGAACAGAGAAAACACAGAGTCAGTGCAAAGAGCAGCAGGAAGCTCAGCTCAGAATTATTTGCTCTAACAATAGGTGTGTTTTTGTGTATAAAGAAAATTACAGCAATGCAGATGGTAAAGGATACTCCTAACAAAGAAAACAATACAAGAATAATTCCTATTATTTCCTGAAATGACAAGAATTCCACAAGTTTTAAGACACAGGTATCTTTCCTTTCATTAGACCACAGCTCCAGAGGACACTTGATACATGTAATAGAATCTAAAGAAAGAGAAAATTAATTTCAATTCATGAAAGTACAATACTATTATGGTTAATATTTATAAAACAATAAAATTCTAATTCTTTCTTGGGCTTTCCTGCATTGATGATGTAGACCATAATTTCGTTATACCTGTTATATTACTGATTTCACCCTCTGCACATGGGATACAGTCAAAGCAGCAGATTGGTTTTCCTTTCTGAACAGCCTTCCTGTTGCCAGGGAGACAACTTGGACTACACAYTGAGACCGGCACCTGAAAAGCATTTTTGTTGTATATTGATCTTATTGATTAGTTTTTATTATATTCCTAAAATGTATTTTTCTTATTACATGTTCATATAACTATTGTCTTACCTGTGGTTTATTGAGGGTCCAGACTATATTGATGTCGTTAAATGACAGCTGAAGATGTCTTTGCTGAGAAGCATCATAGAAGCCCACTTTAACAAATACTGTTTTACCGTCTTTATCTTGTTGCCAGTTCAGCACATCATACCTAGCGGGTGGGTCTCCATTCTCATCAAAAAATACATCCTCATCTGTTGTGGTGAAATGAATTTTCTTCAACTCATTTACTATCTAAAGAAATCATTGCAGACAATTCAGTTTGTATACTG
>QMIH01004113.1:0-13586 GCA_003987875.1 Clarias batrachus | reverse complement strand
GCATACTGGATGTTTTTCCCTTTTCACACCATTCTTTGTAAACCCTAGAAATGGTTGTGCATGAAAATCCCAGTAACTGAGCAGATTGTGAAATACTCAGACCGGCCCGTCTGGCACCAACAACCATGCCACGCTCAAAATTGCTTAAATCACCTTTCTTTCCCATTCTGACTTTCAGTTTGGAGTTCAGGAGATTGTCTTGACCAGGACCACACCCCTAAATGCATTGAAGCAACTGCCAAGTGATTGGTTGATTAGATAATTGCTTTAATGAGAAATTGAACAGGTGTTCCTAATAATCCTTTACGTGAGTGTACACAACTAAATACACCTATACACAACTACAGTTGAATCCGGGTTCATGAATGCCCCCGAGTACGACCAAAAAATTCACCTAAAATTTGTCTCTGTTCACAAACATGACCCAGAAACCACCATCCCAAGCTGCCGCTATCAGCTGAACAAAGGCATGAATGCGTCGCCCAGCATCGGTTTTGCTCGGTCCACTGTCACGAATTGCACACTTGATAAAATAATTTTGAGTGTTTGCAAGTCTTTGCCAAGAAGTAGCATCCTAACAAAATTGTGGTGAACAGAGTGCTACACCTTATGAACGATAACACAGTGTCGCACTTTAGGACAGTTGTGCAGCACAGAAAAAACACACCTAAACAGAACTACATATAACTAAACATGACTACACACAACTACACATAACTAAACAGACCTACAAACGACTGCACACAACCACATGTGACTACACTCACCTATCCACAAGTACACACAATTACACACATTCACACAAACATGCACACAACCACACGACTGCACACATACAGACAACTTCACACACCTATACTTAACTAAATACACCTACACACATCTACACACAAATACACACACCTATACACAAGTACACACAATCAGACACAACTAAACACACCTACACAATACTACACAACCACACATGACTACACACACATACACACAAATACACACCTGCACACAACTACACACACCTATACACAACTAAATGCACCTACAGACATCTACACACACCTACACACAACTACACACAGCTATACACAACTAAATACACTTACACGCACACAAAGACAACTATACACAACTAAAGACACCTATAGATGACTACACACAACTACTGCTTAACACTTCCTCTCTCTCTCTCTCTCTCTCTCTCTCTCTCAGGACCGGTTGATTTATCTGGACGCTGCAGATGAGTTTGTGGCAAAAGCTCGGCGTTTTTATCCTCCCCGTGATGAAGATGATGAAGAGGAGGAGATGGTGGTGGACCTGCCCCTGCTGTTGTCGCGTGTCAATCAGCGTCTGACTACAGGAGAGGAGGAGGATGGTGATGGAGACATGAGTGAACAGGATGATAGTTTGGATGGTTAATGGATAGTGTAATAACTGCACTCTCACCACATCACAATATCAACAGTCTGCTGTTAACACTCACAGAAGCATGATTTAACTTATACAGTATGAACATTTCTAATGGTTATGTGTGAATCAGAGTGTTATCACGAGACTGGTTTAAATGTTTTAGTTAAACCTAGTAGACTTAGGCGAATGTTAGAGTTTGGTGTAAAATGTTTAGCTGTAAAGGTCAGACGTGATAAATGAGTATTTTTAAGGACAGGAGAGTTAAATGTGAAATATGAGTTGAGTATGTGTAAAGCAGTAAATAAATTAATCTGATTCTGTCATGTGTCCATATTTCCAAAGATCTTTCTCTAATTCAACTTTTATAATACTTMAAAACTTACAAACAAACAAAAATCTTGTAGTTTAATCACCAGGTGCTTAGTAAATTAGTAATGAGTTAATAATTTAAACAACTAAGTAATTATTGCTGGCATGGTTTCATAGCAATTTAGCACTGTCGCCTTGCACCGCCAGGGTCCAGGTTCAAATCTTGTTTCAGGTTCTGTGTGTATGGAATTTGCATGTTCTCCCCATGCTTGATACCCTTTTCGTGTACAGTGGTCTCTATCATCTATAACTGGAAGAAGTCTGAAATCACCCAGAACTTCCTAGAGCGGGCCGTCTGACCAAACTGAGCGATCAGGGAGACAGGCCTTAGTCAGGGAGGTGACCAAGAAAGTCACTCTGAAAGAGCTCCAGTGTTTCTCGATCTAAGTAGGACCTTCCAGAAGAACARCCATCTCTACAATACTCCACCAATTAGTCCTGTATATTAGAGTGGCCAGACAGAAGCCACTCCTCAGTCAAAGTCACATGACAGCCGCCAGGAGTTTGTGTCTAGAGAAAACCAAGCACCACTCACCACCTGGCCAATACCATCCATGCATGCATGGTGGTGGCAGCATAATGCTGTGGGGATGTTTTCTAGTGGCAGGAACTGAGAGACTAGTCAGGACTGACTGAAAGATAAATGCAGCAATATACAGAGACCTCCTTAATGAAAACATCCAACAGGACAATAACCCTAAGCACACAGCAAATGTACTGTAACAAAGGAGTGGCTATGAGACAGCTCTGCGAATGTCCTTCAGTGGCCCAGCTAGAGCCCAGACATAAACCCGATTGAACATCTCTGGAGAGATCTGAAAATGGCTGGGCACTGACGCTCTCCATTCAACCTAATGTAGCTTGAGAGRTCCTGCAAATAAGTGTGGGAGCAACTGCCCAAAAATAGGTGTGCCAAGCTTGTAGCATCATACTCAAAAACACTTGAGGCTGGAATTGAGCCAAAGGTGCTTCAACAAAGTATTGAGCAAAGGYTGTGAATACTTACATAGGTAATTTAAAAAAAAATGTATTCGTTTTGAATAAATCTACTTTCAAACTTCTTTCACATTGTCATTATGGGGTATTCTTTGTAGAATTCTGAGGGAAATAATGGTTTGAATCCTTTGGAATAAGGCTGAAACATTACAAAATGTGGGGAAAAGTGAAGTGCAGTGAATGCTTTCCAGAAGCACTGTATATGTGTGTGCTCTGTAATGGATTGGCACCCCGTCTAGGATGTACCCCGCCTTGTGCCCTAAGTCTCCTAGGATGGGCTCCAGGCCCTCGCGACCTGTACAGGATAAAGCAATATAGGAATCAAGTAGTAATTTGTTTACATAATCAGATAATAATCGTAAAAAAATCCAGTATGCAAGACTGACTCGTGATTAGGCAGTGAAGATTTTTATTTATTTATTTATTGCAGTAGGGAAAACTCTTGCGTTATGTGGCCTTTATTTTGAAACTTCCTGTGTCCTGAGGACCATTTGGGTTCCCACTGTAACTGCCTAATTTAAAATACCCGTAACTCTCTAGCGCAGGTAAACAAATCTATGCTAATTTWGCAAATTTATGTATTTTTACATGTAAAACCGAATGTATTTACCCCATAAAAGGTTCAAATACTTAATGTAAAACTGCTTGAGTATTTATCGCCAAATTATATATAAAAATATAGCCTGAGATGCTTATTAAAGGTAGATCACTGGCATACTAAATAAAAAATATATATTTTTAATGCATTTATGTTCTCGAACGCATTATTAAACTTTAACAGATATGTTTGTATWTAAAAGATAATAATAATAATAATAATGGTATTTTTAAGCAGCGTTTTGCAGAAAACTGGAAGTGATGTAAGAAGGCACTGCATTATTTTTGACGTTTTTCGTGAAACGTGCTTCATGTTTTTTAGTTACTGTGTTTAAGTAGCTCGCGTGCGTTTCACAGGTGAGTGAGAGCGGGAAAATCTCTCAGGCCACAGTGAGGGAGACTATAGCGCTCGTGACGTAATGTAGTCGTAAATGCCTATAAATCTAAGTCACTGAACATTATATTACGTCAAATCGACCACAGTTAAGATAAATATGACACTAATTATGTCAGTTTTTGCTATTAAAATGTCAGATCGAGGTTTTCTCTGGTCTTTATTCTTGTTAATGGAGAGGAAGGTGAAAAATGAACAGTCRCTGAACATAACATCACAGAATTGTTATTGTTTACAAAAAAGGCAGTGAGTCATTTTTTAGCTAAAAGAGTCGACCCTTTTTTATGGGCATGGCCGGATTCCCATAACTCTTGTTCATATTCCAGGTCCATCCAGGTGCATGCTGGGATTGCGTGCTCTGTTCGGCATTGGTCTCCTTGTAACGTCAAGGGGAACAGCTGTCCTCGCATGCAGAGCAGCACACACACATGTGTGTGAACACGCCTACACACCACGGTTCACCAGGCAGGCCTGCAGCATGGCTCAGACGCTCCGGTACCTAGGGTGAGTAGGACACGCCCACCTTATTGAATATGATATAAAGGGTTGATGCTCAGGTGTGTGTGTGTGTGTGTGTTTGTGTTTGTGTTTGTAGTCAGGAGGAAGCTCAGAAGATAGATGAAGAGCTTTTCTCTGAGTACAGCTTCAGTGTGGATCAGCTGATGGAGCTTGCCGGACTCAGCTGTGCTACGGCTGTTACGCAGGTAACAACCAACGTTATGGCATGACTGAATCACAAACTCTCATTACAATCGTTCTGAACGTACACTCATCTCCTATCTGTGTGTGTGTGTGTGCGCGTGTGTCTCAGGCGTATCCTGTGCAGTCTCTGCTGAAGCTCCCACCCCGGGTGTTAGTGATTTGTGGTCCGGGGAATAACGGAGGTGACGGTCTAGTCTGTGCTCGCCATCTCAAACTGTTTGTGAGTCACACGTTTCGTCTTAAAGCTGATTATTACTCATCAAATCAATGAGCCGTCTATGAGGTAAAATCAGTTCTGTTAAAGTTTTAAATGTTGTAAAGTTGTGCATGTGTGTATTAAACAGGGATACGAACCCGCTGTGCTTTACCCGAAACGACCAAGCAAACAACTTTTCCAGAATTTAACCACACAATGTGAGAAGATGGAGATCACCTTCTTGTCTGAGATGCCAGAGGTACAAAACAAGGACAGGCTCCATTTATTTCACATAGGGCCACACCCACTTCACAGGGGCTGACGCACAGATCTCACACCCACTTTCACAGAGACCACTCTCACTGCACAAGTACTAACACACAGACCACATGCACATAAACAGAGCTGACACACAGGCCATGCCCCCCTTTCACACACCTTTCTCTTTATTATGTTGTAAGTGTTATGAGTGTACACAATTATAAATTAGTACTTGACATATTGTATAATAGTATGTGATCTCACACACACACACTGCTGCTCCTCCAGGCCGATGAGGTGGACGAGGTGTATAACGTGGTGATCGACGCTATCTTTGGTTTCAGTTTTAAAGGAGCGGTGCGTGAGCCATTCGCCTCAATTTTGGCCACTCTGAAGAAGATCAGTGCTCCGATCGCCAGCGTGGACATCCCCTCAGGTCAGGAGGCTCAGCACCGCCTACATTCTAATAAATAAATCTTTCACCTGGTCACCTGATGTCTGACGTGTTCATGTCTCAGGTTGGGACGTGGAGAGCGGCGCGTCAGACGGGATCCAGCCCGACCTGCTTGTCTCTCTCACTGCTCCTAAGAAAGCTGCATCCCAGTTTCAGGGTCGGTATCACTATCTGGGCGGACGCTTCGTTCCTCCGGCTTTGGACAGGAAGTACGGTCTGAACCTGCCGCAGTATCCCGGGACCGAGTGTGTGCTCCGGCTTAACTGAGCAGCGTTTCACACACTGAGCACTGTTCTTTATAACATAGACATGCACACACACCCTATTCTCTCTATACAGGAGGCTGTCGGAAAATATACAGTACGTGTGTGTGTGTGTGTGTGTGTGTGTGTGTGTGTGTGTGTGTGTGTGTGAGACTTTTTGGGAGGCACTGTGTACCACTCATCACTAACACTCTGTAAAGTGCTAAAGAATTAAAAATAGATATTTGCTAATCCTTGAGTGTCAATAAACTTTACAGTCACGCCTAAACACTCCCTCTGGTCTGGAATGTGTTTATAAATTGTTAGAAAGCTTAAGCAATATGCAGACAGTAATGACATTATTTATATTGCTTGAATTAACTCTCATGCCACATCTCTTAGCTTTTCAGGAGACTTCAGCAATACAGATCACTCAAACTCATCATTTATTTGACATGTTTTTTTTATTTTTTTATTAAACAAGCTGACATTAAGAAGCTCAACCCTTGTGCTGCATTCCCACACACCCTGAACAAGCCCTTCAGACTTCATCACCTGGAATGAAGTTCACCAATTGTAAAAAAAAAAAAAAAAATTTTAAGTTGAAATATTTTATGCCACTGGGAATGAGATTAGCATAACTCTACACCTGACATTGAAAAAAAAAAACAGAATTCTTAATAAAATATATAACATTACATTTTTAGTAAACTTTTTTTTGTGTGACCGTATTTTCGTAATGTGTATACATTTATTTATTTWTTTTTTTACAAAACCTTAAAGCTACAGACAATGTTGTGAACATTTCCAGTAGTGCGCCTCACTGTCCCTCACATCCGGTCTGAAATAAATAATCACTCCCGCTCAGCACTGCACAGCGTAAACATCAACCATGACGTAAACTTTACACCATCATAACAAGACAAAATAAATTCACGTAAAACACATCAGAGGCCATCACATGACCCCCTTACTGCCCAAACTATCCCTGTGTTCCAATACCAGGTTTATAACACACTTGGCCACTTCCCCTAGTGATTAAGAGGCATGGCATACACACTCGATTGCAAGTAACCTGAAAAATGTGTATTAGCACGCTAAATCGTGAAAAGTCTGTCATCCCTAAGTTCTGTAGACATCAAGCACTAATGGAAGCGTGACTAAGGGTCTTATGGTCCTAATGTCCTACAGTACGTTCTCCATAATTATATAGCACATAATGGAAGCATGAGAAAAGGTCCTATTGTCCTGTACACAAGATCAGGTACACAACTTGGCACAGGTTTTATACCGGATGCCCTTCCTGATGCAACCATCCCTTTTTACTTGGGCCGTGGTTGGAAATAGTGGCTGGGGTTCGGACGGGAGTTGAACCCAGGCCTTTCACATGGTGGCCAAGAAACCTACCATTGAGCCACCAATGCCCAAGAGGGTTAATGTGTGGTAAAACAAAAATTAACTAGGGAACATAGGACCCTGGGAATGTAGGTAAATCTATACCTACAAAATATAAATGTAAATATAATAAAACATGCTAGTGTAGTGATGTAGTGAGGTTAATCTGACAGGGGAGATTAAAATAAACAATGCAGCTTGATGTTATAGACAAATGAGAAGCAATTTAAAAAAATAAAAAAAAAAGTTAAATTCCTGTTTCCCTCTTTAGAAAACGTCCGCTCTCAAGAAACTAGCGCTTGCTTGCTAGTTCTCTCTCTTTTAAAAACATTTAGAAATCGCTCAGCAAGGACGTCCAGCTTGTGTTAACATTTTGAGTTGAACTGAAGTATTTGACATAAATTCCATCAGAGAAAGTCTGACTCCTAAGCCAGAAAGTTTCCTCACTGAGCCATGAGCTCAGCGTTTTGCTAATCCACCGCTAAGCTCAACACCACCGGTAGATTAGCAAACAACAAAATTAGTTTAAATATAAAACCTGGCTAGTTAAATCAGGAGTGAATTAAAAGGATATGTCAGAGTTCTCCTGCTAGCTAATATGTTTCTGATGGTCTGCAATGATAATTTAATGGGTTCTGATATAGTGTCTTATTTCACAGTGATTGTCCAAGAAATGTCCAGAAATTTGATGGAAACCATTACAGATTTTCAGGCAGTGTGTAACGTTATCTGAAGGATTCGACGATGATAAAAATTTTTAAAAATATATATATATTTCAGTTGGGTTCTTGCATGTGGAAGATTTACCAAAGTTCCTCCAATGAAACCATTCAGAAGAAACTTTGCTGAATAAAAGAACTGTGTCTAGGGRAAGTGGACAGTGGGGGAGGTGCAGTGAAGAATGGCATTGGACACAGTCAGGGAGCCAGCGTCACTGTGGCCAGCGCTGCAGGCGTCTTTGTGAAGAGGGTGATGTTCTTATCTTCACTGTTTCCCACAGCAGCTCCTGCTTTCTTCCGTAGCCTCAATGATGGGTCCAGTGCTGCCGAGAGTTACAGCGCTGATGGAGCCTCGGGTCACCTTTTTACTCGCCACCTTCTTATGGATTTCTGAGACAAGGAGAAAGAGAAGAARAATGTTCTCTAGACGTGTGCAGGTCAAGCGTCTGTAGTGTTTACTACTACTGAGCAAACATCTGTCTAAGTAGCCCAAGCTCTATGTGTATGTGTGTGATATTGATGGTAATTGTTGGCAGTGTCTCTTTTCTCTACTTCATCACAGTTCTGAATGTCACAGYTCCTAGAGCSCTCACCTGTGAGAACCTGGAGGAACGCAGTCTCAACGTTGGTGGACTGAAGAGCTGATGTTTCGATGAAGAGTAGACCTTTACTGTCTGCAGGAAGGATAGAGTTAGTGTTAACGTTAAACATTAAAGGATCTATCTGTCTATTTATCTATCTATCTAACACACAGTTGTGATCAAAAGTATGTGCCCCCCCKGACCATCACATCCATACTGTATGTTCCTGTTGAACCTCTCCTGTTCCAGATTTATTCCCCTGTCAACACCAACACTGTTCTCTTCCCCAGTATACTCCACTGTTCTGTGAAGGCTGTACACTAGATGTTGGAGCGTGATTTGTTTTCATTCACACATTTCACAGGAGCATTATTGGTCTCATGGAGCTGATGTCAGGATGTCCAGGACGCTCCAGTTCCATTTCATTCCAAAGCTGATGCTTCATTGGTGCTGAGTTTAGTYAGGGCTCTGTGCAGAACACTTGAGTTCTTCAACTCCAACACACTCCTAAACATTAATGGAGCTGGCTTTGTGGATCTCATCATGCTGGATAATGGTTTGGTTAGTTCCTCTTAGTCCCATGAAGGGGAACTGTCATGCTACAGCATACACAGACATTCTTCTGTCTGGGGAACAGTTTGGGGAAGAACTATAAACGGGTGTGATAGTCAGGGGTGTACATATTGTTGTTTATGTAGTGTACATTAGTGTTTACATGTACAGTAGTAGCCATTTTTTTTTGTTAGCGGAATGTTCCAGCGTCTATTGAGTTCTGCAAGATCTTATCAAATCAAACATTACAGGAACGTTTGTTAATCTAGTAGATGCTTTATGAACGTTCTAATAATTTTCTGCTGTGGAATTTTATCTGTGTCTCTGCTGGAGCCCTCATGTTTTGCTGATTAGAATCCACCTCAAAACCTATTTTTTTTTTTTACCTGCGAAAGCTTTAGCCTCATCTGTGGGCACGGTGCGTGTGGCTGTCAGGTCACTCTTATTCCCCACCAGCATGATGACGATGTGAGGGTCGGCGTGGTCGTACAGCTCCTTCAGCCAGCGCTCCACACTCTCGTACGTCAGGTGTTTGCTGATGTCATACACCAGTAGGGCTCCAACCGCACCTCTGTAATACCTGAACAAAACAGTCGGGCCACGCCGATAACCAGACCACATTCTTCTGCTTTTGTTCTAACTTGAAACACATCTGAGTCAGCTAACGATCTTAATCACCTGCCTACCTGGCACAGGGGTGTAGAGCTGTCTGTTACACTCAGCTCTGGTTGAACTCATCACAGCAAATACATTCAATTATTCATGAACCAGACACAATTATCAAGGTGTAAAGTTCAATTCAGAATTATCGGCACCCCTCACGACAATCAAATCAGCTCAGATTTTTTTATTTAACGGATTGTGAGTCTGAATTGTGGAGCGGAATCAGGTGCGTGATCGGCATTCTTTATAATCCCTGTGCAGGATAATTATTAAATTGTAATAATATCGTAATTATTTGCAAATTATTGTGATTGTGTAATAGGTAAATTCATGTGAAGTATGAAATTTTAAATGATATTTTTGATATCACCTTGGCAGATTACACGGTTTTGTTTTTTTTTCTCCCTAATTTGTCTAATTTCTCCCTGTCACTAGGGGGCTATCACATTAAGGGCGGGCCGAAGACTATCACGATCTTCCTCCGAGCAACAGTCGAATGCATCTTTTCGAACTGCTCGCTCACGCACCGATGGGGGCGGAGTAAAACTCTAGGAGGACAGTCCGCTTGCATGAGCTCACAGACGCCCCTGACTGGCTGTAGAGCCGTGATTAATGTAGGAGCACTAAGTACCTCTCATCCGTCCCCTCTGAGAGAGCTCGGCCAATCAGCTCTCTCTAGGCCTCCGGCTGCGAGAGGTTACAGCACCACCTGGGAATCGACCTTGCGATCTTGGGATGATAGGGCGAGCRCTTTACCAACACTGGTAATGATTGTTGTGAGCTTTCCTGAAAAGTAATCAATGTTGGACACTTTACCCATCCACTCGTCCCTGTGGAGTGTTTTTTTTCCCCATAGATTTATGTTCGCTGATATCCCGATCTCTCAATATACAGAATTCAGAGATTTTAAAGAAAGAAATCTGGAAAACAGGTGATGTGTCTCGAAAACACTTGAACTCATATTTCATCATATTCATATTCTGTCTACTGCCTGGGTTTAACCTCCTGKCAGAGACAACCAGACTTTGGAGAGTTACATAGTATTTCCTGGTACTTATTCCCGATGACATCATGCTTAATAAGGACCAACCACAAAACGTTAATCAGCTGGGCATCGGGTGCTTTGCCTCATATTTGGTTTGTGTTTTGCAGCGCCACCAATCAGCTTGTTGTAATTCTGTTGCGATTTAAACAGCTGATTTAAATCCTTAAGAACGAACTAAAATGTGCATTTGGTTGGCTTGGAAAAAATGTAAATTCAGTTACATTCTCAGCAAACCTGCATTGGAAAATTCCGATATATGTCTGTCAGTTTTTGCATCACTGTCATGTGCACATATCTCTTATTCACTGTTACATACWGCATATGTAGCATAGCCTTTTTATGCTCTCCTTTTACGGCCATGATCGCACACTCACAAGCCCGCTTTTCCCACTTACAACGTTTTCTTCATTATTTAGATGATTGACTTTGCATTCTAACGGTAAATCAGATCAAACACACAGAATGAAAGATCTCTATCTCTTGCTCGATCCCTAGGACTGACTTTGTTAAACAAAACAGAAGGCTCTCATCCGGATGCGCGGAGGATGTGACTCGGATCTGCCGGAGGCGACGTGGATCCGAATCAGATCTGGATCAGAGTCTTCTGACATTGTTTAACATGGCCGGCGCTGGTCCAGAAACGAAGGGTTCTGTTACAGTTATATTACTATGAATCTTTGCTGAAGGTTGCTTTAAGTTCTATGTTAAAGTACACCAAGATTATATTTATAAGAGAACTTTAAACTGGAATTTGGAGGTCAAAAAGGTTTGCTCTCAGAACAGTTCAGCAAACTCAGGCGTGATGCGTTGCACCATGAGACGGGTYCTATAGATGCGCCGTCTGTGCTCACATTTCCTCTCTGCGTGCCACAGGCTTTAATTTGCTTAGATCTTAGCATCCACTGGGGATTTTATAAACACCACCGAAAAAAACGAACCAAAGCCTCCTGCAGATTACACAGATAGTGGATGCTAGGATGTAATGCACCGTAAAGAAATGTGACCCTGACTGCGTGCGTGTGTGTGTGTGTGTGTGTGTGCGTGTGCGTGTGTGTGTGTGTGTGATCTTTACTTTCTCCAAGGGTTTTATCTCCTGATTATCACTACATTCCTGATCATGAGTTCACTTCCTGGTCATGGTCTAGTTTGTTTTAAGACTCTCACTACCGCTCTGATCTGATACAGTTTGCAAGTATTGAAGTGAATATTATTATTATTATTATTATTATTATTATTATTATTATTTAGATGAGAATGACATTTAGAGTAAAAAAGAGGACAGGTTTCTGTCTGTAGTTAGACACTCACGCTGAGGTGATGGCTCTGTAGCGCTCCAGACCAGCCGTGTCCCAAATCTGTGCTTTGATAGTCACCTCGTCCAGCTGCACGCTGCGAGTGCTGAACTCCACCCCGATGGTGGTGCGACTGTCGTGGTTAAATTCGTTCTTGGTGAATCGGGACAGCAGGTTGCTTTTCCCAACACCAGATTCCCCGATTAACACCACTGACCGAAGTGTGTGTGTGAGAGAGACAGACATAGAGACACAGAGAAGGAGGGAAAGAGGAAGACATGAGTTTGAATGCACTTCTTAGCAAAAATTTGCATAGCACACCAGAAGCCTTCACACACGAGAAGTGTATTTACTCACAGCACACAGAAGTCTCACCTTTAAAAACGAAGTTGTATCCCAGATCGGTGGCCATGTCGGCATCAGGGTCCGAAGTGCAAGGATGGAGCGAACGAGGAAACTCCACACTGATCAGACCATCTGGCTGCGATGAGGATGAGTTATGGCCCCATGCTGCTGGGATTGTGCTTTACTTCCTGTCCTGGTGGAGCTGAGCTGAGCTGTGTGTCAGGAGGAACAGGTCTAACCACCGAATCATACACACACACACACACACACACACACACACACACACACATGCACAATAACAGGTGTGGTCAAATCCGTCCTGACGCTCAGCTGTGTGACATTTAAAAAAACCAAAAGAGGGTGGGGATCTGAGTAGGTGGTTGATGGGCGTGTCTTTAGGATTGTACACAAGTCCCGGCCTTCTACAGTATTGTAATGATTTCACTCAAAGAGGTTTTGTTAGTGAAGATGAGCACATACCACTAATAATGACTTCCATGTATGGACTCAAAGACACACCCACATTCCCATCATATATTTTTACTGAAAGACACATCTATTACTACACTCGCCGTCCAGTTTATTAGGAACACCTGTACACCACATTCCTGCAGTTGTCTTTTCAGCCAATCAGGTCGAAGCAGCACACAACACATAGAATGAAACTCGGTGGTTTCAAAATCTGTGGTGGTATGGTTGTTACCAGATGGTCTGGTGGGAGGATTTCAGAAACGGCTAATTTCACATACAGCAGTCTTTAGAGTTCACGCAGTATGGTGTTGATGCAAAAAACAGCTTCAGACTAGCCSTGTCCCAAATCTGCGTTCTAATGGCACTTCGTCCAGCAGCACGCTGCGAGTGCTGAACTCCACACTGATGGTGGTGCGACTGTCGTGGTTAAATTCGTTCTTGGTGAATTTGGAAAGCAGGTTGCAGATTCCCTGATTAACATCACTGACCAGTGTGTGAGAGAGTTTTTGAGGGGCCACAGTAGACTTTACTTCTTAATTGACAAGAAATTTTTACTACAAGTTCCGGTTTGACTTGAACACAGCTCGTATATTGTTTTCTCTTTCTATAGTATGTGTACTTACAGTCTWATGCAAAAGTTTGAAAACCCTACTCAAGCTGAAGGTTTTGGAACGACCATCACAGTCCCCTGATTTAAACATCATTGAGAGTTTGTGGCTAAACTTTTGTATAAGACTGTATATGAACGGTTTGGGTTTGAAATATATTTCTTAAAGCTCCCTGTAGCATGTACTGTATGAACTATTATAAATAAAGTAGTTCACATGAAAAAATGTGATGTGCAAATGAGTGATAGATTGTGTAAATGTTATCATCATTCTGAATCTTTGCCTTTGTTTTTTCTT
>QMIH01004109.1:0-17251 GCA_003987875.1 Clarias batrachus | reverse complement strand
CCATGAATAAAGAATGGTACCAAAACACCCTTCAACAGCAACTTCTTCCAACAATCCAACAACAGTTTGGTGAAGAACARTGCATTTTCCAGCACGATGGAGCACCGTGCCATAAGGCAAAAGTGAGAACTACTGTAAGTGACTCGGGGACCAAAACATTGAAATTTTGGGTCCATGGCCTGGAAACTGCCCCGATTGGATTAATGAACACACGTACGCACTTACAGTCACTCACTCAGAAGAATACCATCTAACAATTGTACATGCTCATGTACATTTTTCATGTAACAACATAAAATGTACATGAGCAACATAAATTATTGCTAGCACCTTGGTCCTGGAGAAGTGCTGCATTATTTCACTGTGGACCAAACAGTTGCTACTTAGCTTCAGGCTTGCTATATTGACGTCACTAGCTGGATTTGGCAGGGTTGTGCCAGCACTAAGCTTTCCTTGAAAGCAGAGAGAACAATATCCATCCTCATGCTCACACCCAGTTTGTTATAAACCTGTGCCCATTTTGGGACTATGCCAATGCACTGCACCTTGCTCATGCCCATTTTTCACTTTGCTCTCATTCTGTTTTGGCCCCTTGCTCATGTCCAGCTTCACCACCACAGTCTCTGTGTTGGAAAGCATGTTGACATTTTTCATGTTTTTATGTTTAGGAGTCAAAAGTACAGTCTCTTTCACCAGGTGTGTTCAATTAGTTTTTTGTTTTACAAGGGTGTTTGTCTTGAATCAGTCTGTCCTCACTACTGTTTTGTTTCTGCATCTGTTATTGTCCTGGTCTTGATTTATTGATTTTATAAAATAAAGATTTTATTTATTTTATTATTTTGCAGAAATCAGAGGGATCCCATAATTCCTATCTGTCCTGACAAGTTCACATGATTCTGGCAGTAATATTTTCCTAGTATTTAGTTTGGGTTTCTTTCCCCAACAAGACATTTCATCATCTCTATTATGGTGTCATTCAAATTAGGGAGGCGTGATTAGTTGCTAAAGTATAAAAGAACCAGTGATGCTTAATGTTATATATTTTTAGTATTACTTTTTAGATGTACTAGTACAACACAGTTTACTAACATTAAACATTTAAAATGCTGTACCCATGAACCTGACAGAGTTTAACCAGTCTGATCGCTGTGAGCATTTCTCCTGTCCAGAGAGATCTGTATCTCCTGCGGTTTATATCTTACTGTACGTGTGTTCAGCTGCTGTGGTTCTTCTAACAATCTGTGGAAATATGCTCGTCATCATCTCTGTTTTTCACTTCAAGCAACTTCACACACCGACTAATATTCTTGTGGTCTGTCTGTCTGTGTTAGATTTTCTCATTGGCATTTTTGTAATGCCTCCAATGTTTATCTGGACTATTGAATCATGCTGGATTTTTGGTAGAGTTTTCTGCACCACGTACTGGTTGATGACAGGTTTTCTCTCAATATCAACCTATACTGTTGCTCAGATTGCAGTGGATCGGTATTTGGCTCTCTCGAATCCCTTTCTCTACATGAACATTGTTTCTGTGAAAATCACTTGTTTTGTAATTGTTGTTAACTGGTCTGTAGCAGTTGTCTACAGCTTTGCATTATTTTTATTTAATGAAAATTTCACAAGTTACGTAATGTGTCCTGGGGAGTGTTTCCTCTTTGAAAATGAAGTTTGGACTGTAATTGATCTCATATACTTGTTCATATTTCCACTTTTTGTTATAATTATATTGTATACCCGAGTGTTTGTTATAGCTAAGAAACATGCCACTGCTATCAGAGAGCTTAATAATCACACTCGGCCTAAAACACAGAAAATCACCTCACACACAATGAAATCTGAGAGAAAAGCTGCTAAAGTGCTCGGCATTTTAGTGTTTGTGTTTCTCATGTGTTCAATTCCCTATTTCATTTGCTGTTTTTTAGGCAGCATTATTACAATACAGGCAGAAACTATTCATAAGGTCATTATTATTGGTTGTCTTAACTCGACTATTAATCCATTTATTTATGCTCTGTTTTACCCATGGTTTAGGAGGTGCACTAAAGTAATTATTTCACTGCAAATATTCCATACAGGCTCTTCATTAATCAAAATGCAGAAGGAGTGAATTGTTTTGTACTCTTTCTGATAATGTTTGTAAATATTTACATTATATCAAATTCAAGCAACATGACCATAATATATCATAGCATAATTTAAAACTTTCCAAAAAGGTCACTGACTATAGGAAGTAAAGTTGTGTAACAAATGTTTAAAACAGATTTATTTCAATCTCTGTGTTATAAAAAACCTCCAAGGGGTTAAAAAAAAAAAAAAAACTGATGATGAGTGTGAACCTACAGCTTTGAGATCAAATTCTTAACGGTTGGTTTAAATTATAAATATACATAAAAATTCAACTTGCAACACTGACAAAAGACTTGAGGTTATATTACATTTAAACTTTTATAACAAATTTAATTTAAACCCTTCATATAGTGCATACTGATTTTCTCTGTATTTCACACAGTTCTTCTGTAATATATAAATTGAAATACAATAATTAAAAAAACATAACTAAATGTATTGCTATTTTTTATATAAATTGTGGAAAATATATTTGATATATAATCACAAAAGTGTTATGAATAATTATAAATAAATGCAGACATATAAGAGGAATGTCAGGAATACCACATGATAACATGCAGTGAGCCAAAGAATTTGCAACAAAAATAAATAAATATTCATTTGTAATTATATAGTGATGTGCTATTAAATATTTTCTTTCTGTATGTAAATAACATTCCGATGCAGACACATCTCCCCTTCATGCAGTGCTTTACAGGTATTTGGGTATAAGAAGAGCACATTTAAATGTTGAGTAGACATGTTAACATGCAGTGAGTGATGCAATTATGCTATAAAAATCTATTTATAATATGTTTAATTAAGCCTACAAGTACTGCGCCAATAACTGTGGTATGCAAGGCTATGCTACGTCATCCTTTAATATCATATTTCATGCATTGATTCTGTGTTTACTTTTATATCCATAAAATTGAAAACTGGCTCTTTGGAAATGTTTATGTTTTAACATGCATTTCACCAACCAGTGTTTGGTTCTGTTTAATTTTTATAATTGTGTAGAAGTTATTGTTTGGAATAATGTCTAAAAGAAATATGTAATGTTAGATTAATTTTAATAACTTTTAATTATTTAATGATATTAATGTAAACATTCAGCTTCTATGCCATTTATCCTATGCAGGGTCACAAGGGTTTCTGCAGCCTATCCCTGGAGACTTTGGGCACGAGGTGGGGAGCACCCTGGACAGGGTCGCAGGGCACACACATTATGGGTGCAGAAGGAAAGCAAAGTTTGCAAGGGGAAACCCACCAAGCACAGGAAGAACATGCATACTTCACACACACAGACACAAGGCAGTAATAAAAATGTAAACCCTAGAAGTTTGAGGACACAGTGCTAACTACTATCCCGCTTTATCCTGTATTTAGTGTCATGGGGGCCTGGAGCCTATCCCAGGAGACTTAGGGCACAAGGCAGCGTACACCCTGGACAGGGTGCCAATCCATTGTAGTGTAGTGTTTGATCAAACAAACATGGCTGCTAAAGAATCTCTGTGAAGTAATGCYGAAGTACAGTATTTGCTTGAAATGTCCACAGTCGAAAATGTCCAAACATAATTGGACACTCTCATTAGACTCATCCAAGATGGTGATGAGTCTGCATATCTACAGGAGGTGGAACGCCTGGTGCTCTAGTGCAGACAGAATAACCTGGAGCTAAACACGCTCAAAACTGTGGATATGACAGTGGACTTTTGGAGCCTTCAACACTACTCCCACTCACAATATCTGACAACCTTTCAAGTTTTTGGATACTACCATTTCCCATCACCTGAAATGGGAACTCAATATCAACTCCATTCTCAAAAAGCCCAGCAGAGAATGAAGAATGTACTTCCTGCACCAACTAAGGAAGTACAGTCTGCCTCAGGAGCTGCTGAAACAGGTTTACACTGGTGGATTAGCAATTGGAGCACCAGGAACTTGGTTCCAAATGATGTTTGACAGGGAGCACTGAAATACTACGTCTCAATACATGTTAAGTCCAAATCTCTCAGACTCAAACCACGTTTGCCCTGAATGCAATAAAACAATAAAACTGTTTTATAGTCCCTAAAATGCTTCATGTTAGCCCTGCCAACTATTAAATGTTTACTATTAAATTGCACTGCTCCAATCATAAATTTACTGAGTGGATTGAGGGAAATCAGTATATGTCCAGGGTTTGAGGACACCATGCATGTAGAATGTCTTTTTGCAGAATGCTACTTCTTCCAGCACTAAGCGTTTTTCAAAACATAAGGGAACCACCTCTCAAGCCACATGCTTGCACCCAGTTCCAACATTATGCCCATTTTTGGCAATCTGCACTTTTTTTTCCAAGCCAGTATTTGCCTTAATATCCTGATTCTGTTTTGGCCTCTTAATCAGGCCCAGATTTATCACAGTCTCTGTGTTGAAAAGCATGTTGGAATTTAGTTTTGTGTTTGTGGACTTTGACACAAGTCCATGTTGGTGCTTAAGTCACAGCCTCCTTGTGAGATGCACTCAGTACAAGTTGTCGGTGCTTTGCCCTGCAGAATGATTGTACTGTTGTACTCTTTGTACTGTTACATTATAACTTTGCTATGAAAATATTCACAATACACAGATACTCTTACTAGTACTGGTTTTCAATACACTCAATATACACTCAATATTCAATGATTTTAAAACCAGATTCATTGACATCTAAGAAAGGTGGCGCCAGAATGTTTGTGGCTTGCCATTTTCTGCTGACATTGTTATTGGGATTACTATTGTTTTTGTCAATTGTTACTCAAAAAGTTAAAGTATGGTCGCCAAACACTCTTGAACATGCTATGGAAAATTTAACACGGTTTGGGAATAATGAGCAAAATCACTTGCCCCCACTGTTATCGGGAATACTTGCTCACCTCTATCGCTGTGCAGTTCAAGGTCGATAGAGAAAGCGCTTCGTCAAGCGACGCAGCGGTCGTCAAGTGAGGCTTAAGGCCTTGTAAAGCGTTGAGGGGATTCAAAACAAAATATCACAGACACGAGGGCTGATGCAGGCACAAAAAAAATGTTTTAATTTCCTTTTTTTCCGCGCAGGAACAAACAAAGGAGTATATATCAACCGGGGCAATAAAAGAGAGCAAAAGTGAAACTAAGACAACAAAAAAAAGATCTTTGCGCAGTAACGGGGCTCCGTTGGTTTTTAGTTTGAATAGGAAGAATAGGTGTGATCGCAGATGTGACAGTTCCCAGTGTGTACTCCTGCCTCGGGCGCCTGGGCCGGGGAGACACGCTCGGGGATGAGAGGCGTGCGGCGGCATTGTCCCTGTCTCAGAGGAATAAGCGGGGGCCGGCTCTCAGTGGTGTCCGAATCTGCAGACACGGAGAAAATACGTAAGCATTTTAATTTTAACTTCCTACTCACCGGCATACACCACTGGGCCCCTTTTATAGGGAGCCAGTGACAGGTGGACGGCAGGCGATTTGCTGTGGCCGATGCCGGTGATTTGTGGCGCCCCGCTCCTTTTTGAGCGGTTTGGTAGCTGTCCGTGGTGCTGACTTCCTTTGATAAATAGAGGCTTTTTGACGAGTGAGGAGTTGCATTTCCATGGGGCGCGCTGGTTATGAGCCCGTCGCCACAGGCCTGTTTGGTGTGTTTTCCTGAGACCTTCTGACCGAACTATGGAACCGATCAGTACCATATTATGTCTCGGGGTGTAACGGACTCTGTACCCTGGCTGGTACCTGTGGTTGGCTCGGGTGAATTTTCTTGGTCACATCGTTGCACTCCGCGTTTTCGTCGGCTGCGAGGGGTGACTAGAGGGAACCTGCGCTCGCTGTGTCGGATGCCCTGGCATCATCTCAACCCACCGTCGCCTCTAAACAGGATGACAAAGATGGCCTGGTAAATTCTAGATCACTAAACAACAAAACTTTAATTCTAAAGGAATTTTTCACCTTACGTGGTTAGGACTTTCTTTTTATTACGGCGACATGGCTGAGTGTTGGTGAGTACAGTGCCTTCTCTGAAAAAGAGGACATATCTCTCCAGTTCTAGCTTCCCTTCATTGGCTCCCGGTACAGTACAGAATTAATTTTAAAATTCTTTTAGTCACGCTTAAATGTTTACATGGCCTTGCCCTGCCCTACCTCTCTGATCTGCTTAAGCCTTATGCTCCATCTTGGTCTCTCGGATCATCAGATAAACTTTTGCTGATGGTACCCAAGACCAAGTGCAAACTCAGGGGTGATCGGGTGGTCTCTGTGGTGGCAGCCAAATTGTGGAATGACCTACCCTTGACCATTCGTGAGGCCACATCATTGAGGGTGTTTAAGTGCCATCTCAAAAATCATGTTTTCTCAGGCATTTAAACCAACATGAGATATTGATTTTACATATTGTTTGATTAGATATGTGTGTGATGTGATTTTAATTATGTTCCTTTTAATAATATTTTATTATTTTTTATATAATTGTATTTTATTTATTTATTGTATTATTATATTACTATATTATTTTATTATTTATGTGAAGCACTTTGGGGCATTCTTGTTGGTAAAGTGCTATACAAATAAAGATAAGTTGAGTTGAGAGGAATGAATCTGACAGGACACTGTAGTCAAGTTACCATAAAGAACCAAACAATTGCAGCTGTTTATTTGTTCACTCCCACAATAAACAGACTTCCTACATTCCTGCTAACAAATCAATTTTAAGATGTAGCATGCTATTCATTATATTGCACATTTCTTACTTCATGATATATTGTACATTTCATAGCTTACATTTTTATTCATATTCTTATTACTGAAATATTTTATTTCTGAATTAATTACACTCTCCAGTGCAATATATTTCTCACAGGGACATCCTTCTTTTTGAGCAGTGCTATAAGCATTTCACTGCACACCATATAGTACAGATGGTAATCAAGAGGTATTAGTTTTACCGCTGCATCTCACAGCAACAGCATTTGGGTTTACTGGTTCATTTTCTCATTTTTCCAGTTTTAATAAGCTGCAGCTTTAGATTATGTTCATATGAAATGTGAATTATTGCCGCATCCACTGCTGCGGAGATGACGAGATGATATGATCACCTTCATCACTGCAGCCGAAAACAAAGACATCACTAATTCATCAATTAATTATTAAAAGCTAAGTCGCCTTGCTCTTTTCCCTTGCTGTTAATCATTAGGCTACTTCTGCCGCTGCACTCCGGCAACATTTATGCATAGGAGATCCAAGAATTAACCCATAGAGGGAGCCTTGAGACTCTTTTTGGTTTTGAACTATGTATCCCATAATAAACCTCGGTCAGGTGATGGGAGCATTCACCTGGGCCGAGGTGACTAATTAGCTGGCTATAAATAGCCAGAGTTTGAGTTGGTGTTTGTCTTGCATCTGTTTTGTTATACTGTTATGTTGAAATGCTGTTTTGGTTTAGCTGTGTTGAAATTCTGTTTGTTTCAGTTCATAGTTTTGTTTTTTCATAGACTCATGTTTAGTTTGTTCTTAGTTAGAATTTGTTTATTCTTGTTTGTTTTCCTTATTAAAATACTATTTAAGTCTTAATTTAACTTGCGCTTATTCCTCGCCTGCAACCACACTTAGATGACAGGATGAAATATTGTCCCCCGCATCTCAGACAGAAGATCCCTCCTCACTGGAATCTCCCACGGTGAATGGTCGAGGAGAAATATTAGATCTGAGAACCACACTTTGCTCGGCTACCATAGTGTTGTCCACCCACACTAGGACATGGTAGCCTCTCAACTGCTGAAGGGAGTATTTCAGGCCCAGAAATAGAGCCATAATTTTGAGGCAATTGAGGTGCCACGCAAGAAGATGGCCTCTCCAGATCCCTTGGGCTGAACTGCAACCACACCACCTGTGAGGGAAGCATCTGTTGTTAGCAACTTGCGACGACAACACAGACTTAGAGTGGGACCCAGAGTCAAAAACCAAGGTCTGAACCACATAGAAAGGGTACGAAGGCATAACCCTTGCCGTACCCTGGCGCGTAACCCTTATTTCCCTTTCGGGATTGGCCCTTGGATGAAATCCTCTGGCACTTAGCCACAACTCAAATGATCTTGTGTGCAGAAGGCCCAAGGGTATCACCGTGGATGCAGCTGCCATGAGATCTAAAACACTCTTTTTGGGTATTGAGAATGGATTCGACATGCGACATCAAATTCCATATGACACGCAAATATGTTGTCCTCTGAGCAGGAAAGCGAACGTCTTTCCCGACGTTGAGTCTCAATCCTAAAGAATCATGATGAGCTAGGACAACATCTCGAGTCATAGAGCCAGGGCCACATCTGTGCATTTTGTATATGTGCAGGATGACCTATACTGGTAGGCTTCGCCCCTGAAAGCGAACCTCAGGACCTTCCTATGTTGTGGCAATATTTCTATATGAAAATATGCATCCTTCAGGTCGATTGTCAAAAACCAATACTCTGGTTGGATTTGAGAAACAATAATTTTGGCTGTCAACATTTTGATGTTCAGCCCACGAAGATGTAAAACTGGACGCAACCCCCCGACTTTGCTCCACCTGGCCGTCATTTCATGTATGAAACACAAAATGTGACTGAGTTATTTTAGCGGTTGCCGTTTGCCCGTGACAGAGAGMACAGAGTTCATGGTGGACGCAGTGGAGCATGAGAGTGGCATTAAAGACTTAAAAAAAAGACACTGGAATTCCGCCCTTTGATCTCCCGTGCCGAGCCCGCCTTTGCGTCCCTGCCACGAAGAGGAAAAGGCTACGAGGAGGACGGCGTTCTCCCAGCCAGGAAAGCCGCCCAGCCGGCGGACACCCAGAGAGGGAAAAATATTTTTTTGAACACGTTGTTCCCCACCTTATGAACAAGTTCTGTTCCGGGAGCATGTTCGTAAGTTGTGTTTGTTCTTCAGTCTGAAAAAGGGAGTCTTATACGATTATGGGGTGTGGGGTATGGCCTTGGTGAGATCATGGTGGTGTTGCTGTATTAAAGCCACTACGTGGATTTGGCAGGGTTCTGCCAGCACCAAGGTTTCCGTGGAATCAGAGGGATATATCCATCCTCATGCTCACACCCAGTTATAATCTTGTACCCGTTTTTTTGGACTGTGCCAATGCCCAACCACTTCCTTGTGCCCAAGCCCATCTTTGGCTCGTTGCTCTCATTCTGTTTTTGCACCTTTTTCATCTGTCAAGCTTGACCACAATCTCCGTGTTAGAAAACATGAACAATTTCATTTTTTTGAGACTTTATTTTTTGTTCTGGAGTTACAATATAGTCTATTTTACAAGGGTATATACAAGGGTGTTCAATTAGTTTAATAATTGTAATTGTTTTTGTTTTACATTGTTCTTTATCTTGAATCAGTTTGTCCTCACTACTGTTTTGTTACTGTATCTGTTATTGTCTAATAAAACTGTTATGGTTTATTGATTTTACTTACTGATTAAAGCTTTTCCCTATTATTTAGTTTAGGCTCTTTTTTTCTAAAAAGGGATTACATTATATCCATCATGATGCCATTTAAATTGGGGAGGCGTGATTAATTTCTAAGTATAAAAGCACCAGAGCTGTTTGAGCTATGCCATATCATTATAACATTTTACAATTACTCTTTAGTTATTCTAGGACAACATTTTGAGATGCTGTATGAGAACCTGACAGAGTTTAATCAGTCTGATCGTTGTGCACAGTTCTCCTGTCCAGAGAGATCTGTATCTCCTGCAGTTTATGTCTTGCTGTATGTGTGTTCAGCTGCTGTGGTTCTAATAACAGTGTGTGGAAATCTGCTTGTTATCATCTCTGTTTGTCACTTTAAGCAGCTTCAYACACCAACTAACATGTTTGTGGTCTGTCTGGCAATGTCAGACTTCCTCTTTGGCATTTTTGTAATGCCACCTATATTCATCTGGACTATCGAGTCATGCTGGATTTTTGGSAGARTTTTCTGCAACATCTACTGGKTGATGATCGGTCTTCTTTCAATATCAACCTATACTATTGCTCAGATTGCTGTGGATCGATATTTGGCTCTCTCAAAYCCYTTTCTCTAYATGAACATTGTCTCTGTGAGATTAACTTGTTTTGTAATTGCTGTTAACTGGTCTGTAGCAGTTGTCTATAACTTAGCATTCTTTTTTTCCAATGAAAATTATAAAACGTTTGTAATGTGTCCTGGAGAATGTGTTCTCTTTTCAAATGACATGTGGATTGCAATAGATCTTATATACTTTTTTGTATTTCCACTTTCTGTCATAATCATATTTTATACTCTGGTTTTTGTGATTGCTAAGAAACATGCCACTGCTATCAGAGAGCTTAATAATCACACTCAGCCTAAAACACAGAAAATCACCTCACAGTCAATGAAATCTGAAAGTAAAGCAGCTAAAGTCCTCGGCATTTTAGTGTTTGTATTTCTGTCATGTTTACTTCCCTATTATATTTGCAGTTTTTTAGGCAGTTTTATTGTAATACAGGCAGAAACTATTCGTAAGGTCATGATTATTGGTTGTGTTAACTGGACTATTAATCCATTTATTTATGCTCTGTTTTACCCATGGTTTAAGAGGTGCACTAAATTAATTATTTCCCTGCAAATATTTCAGACAGACTCTTCATTAATCAAAGTTCTTTCATGATATGCTTTATACTCCTTCTGATAATGATCCTAAATATTGAGGTTTTATTAAATTCAAGTAACAGCCTTGATTGATGCTAACATGCTTTTAAGCTGTCTTCTACTGTCTATTACCATCTTCTTCAAACCCAAAACAGTTAAACAGTCGAAAGAAAAGTCATTGACTTTTCACTGGAAGGATAGCGGGGTATGGAACACAAAATGAAGCGTGTGGAGAAGGGTTGCAGCAATAATGTGAAGCGGTTTCACTTGCTTAGTGGATGGAAGACAAATTATTCTCCAAGGGTTTTAAAAAGTGATAATGACAGTGAATCTATACCTATGATACAAAATTCTTAAATGTTGTTTTAAATGATGAATGTAAAAAAAACAACAAAAAAAACAAGCTCCAACACTGACAAAAGACTTCTAATTTCTAAGTGTGCCAAAATATTAACACTAGATCAAATTTCAGTCCTAAATATTAATACATACTTTGTTTTTCTGTAATATATTTTGCACTACACAATAATATTATTATATAGATTGTAAAATGATATTTACGATACATGCCTAAAATAATTGATTATATACCTAAAAAATGATTAAAAGATTATAAATACAAACATATAAGAGGATACATGTTAACCTGGGCCAATGAGCCAAAATGATTTGCACCATGAAAATATATTATTATTATTATTTTTTTAAATTATTATATAGTGATTATTTGAACACTATTGTTAATGTTCTAATTTGTCTGCAACCCTTAAGAGTCTGCAGGTGTTTTGGATATGTCCTGACATTTATCTACAGTATTTTTCAGTTACTYATAACAATATAAATGGCTGAAGTCTGATACATTCCATTAGTCGGATACAATAATGAATTACACTGTATTCAGCACAAACTGGGCTACAGTAATATATGTACAAGTTTGTATTTTGGAGAAAATAAAAGTTATGTGTGGTTATTATAAAGAACTTTTGTGAACTGGATCCTGCAGCCTGGGTTTTTTGCTTTAAAATGATGCATCAATCATCCTGCACATTCATTGAGAGAAAACAATATATTCATTTACGTTTTCCAAGACACGTTTTGTTTAAAAAGGCTGTAYGTGAGGAAGTGTGAATGCTCATGAATAATGCTGTAATTCACATCAGAGAAGACAAAGACACGTATAATGAGCTGCATAATGTATGTGATGCATCAGGTAATTGACAGAGGGAAGTGCTTCAAGAAAACAAYTTGAGGACAAAAGGAAAAGATATTTGTTTGTTTTGTAGTTTATTTAAAATATAGGTAACTGACAGGAAAATAACTCATATTTAAAATCTATACATATGCTACTCACTCAGGGAGAAAACGTCCAGGGTTGAGTGGAGAGGGACACTCATGATCTTATACACAGAAAGCACATTTATGGCATAAATACGGCTGTGCAAAATACAATGAAAAAAGGGTGTTGGTTTTGAAAAAGCCCATCATTTACAGTCATACATATTTGTGCCTCTTTTGAAAAGCAGTTCCTAAAATAAACTACTGTATAATACGATCCTCATTATTAAGCACTAAAGAGCATGTATAGCGGATGTTCTTCTGTGAACATTTAATTGTGCTTCTCTTTTTTTTTTCCCTACAGTGCCAATAATTTTATTTCACAATAGGCGATTTATTATTATGATTTTATTTTTATTTTATTTATCACCTCTTTCTCTTCTCTCTGAACAGCAAACCAAAAAAATATATATAAATAAATAACTGGTCACTGGTATCATACCTCTGACTCTGCATTGCCTCTGTCCACTGCTAACATCTCCGGAAAGAGGATGATCTCAGGTTTTACACTCACATTATAATTAATAWTGTTGATGTTACATCCGATAATAAAAAAGTAAATAAAAGATAACATGATGAGAGTATTAATAAAAAATAATTATACACTCATACAGGATTTTACATTCAACCAGGGTCAGAAGAGTACAATTTTTATCAGACAAACTAAAAAAAAAAAAAAAAAAACAAGCACTGGGGTCAGGATCACTGACTCTATATTAACCACACAATATGTTAAGTATGGCAGGTATGAATAAACAAGACTTCACTCCTTCATCTATTTCATATGCAACTAAGCGCAATGTTGGCCACTTACATCTTCCCGCACGCGTGCATGCTCGCGAGCACGCGCGCGCGCACACACACGCGCGCGCGCGCAACACAGCACCGCTATTTCACATATTCACCCATTAACAGTCCTTAAACAGTGTTTAACACAGTAATAATTTTAACTAGTGGCTAAGTATAACACGACATGAAATCAATTCCAACACTTAAATATGAAGTAAACACTTAAACACGTTTGATATCTACCAGAGCTCCTGAAATCATACCTCTCTCCACTACTAACGTCTCCGGAAAGACGACGCTCTCAGGTTTTACAGCGAGTTTCACCTCGTTCTCGTGCATGACGTCAGCCGTGCATGCTGGGACTGTTACCGTTCCCTAAAAGTATAAGCCCCTTTTCAAAATAAAAGTCCCCAGGGGAAGATGCTTAAATCTGGTGTAACAACACATTCCATGCTACACGTGTATAAAGAGAACATAACTCAGTATTTTTTCTCATAACTAAGTGTTTGTGCTAAAGAACATTATACATTGCAGTGTCATAAGCTAACCTAAAAACTAAACTAAATAGCAGCCATAAACCAAAGCTATACAAAACTGGGTGAAATACATAGGAATATTTACACCACAGCTGGTACTGCCTAACATCTGTACATACATAAGGCATTAGCGTAGCCACCTGGAACTAGCATATGTGTGCTAAACTACATAAGGCAGGATGTTAGCATGATATTTATGTTATCTCCATGCTACCCTAAACTATGTAAGTGATACTGAGAAACTATGTTACATATAAGGTAGCCAAAATAAGAAAAATGTAATAATATCTGTTTCATATGATCAGAATAAGGATTATATAAGACTTAATAATTATATAAGACCGTTGCCCATGGTAACAGCTGGATGGATTCTCCTCCTCTGTTTTCTGTCAGAGTTTAGTGTTGAATAGTGCAGTGGTTCTCAAACTGGAATAATTTCAAGGGGTCGCGAGAGGGATTAAAAAAATTATGTATTTTTTTTGTGATTATAATACACACTTTTCAGTGTTACAAGTAAATGCTATAAAGACATATTTTCTGATTTGTAAAGATATTACTGATTGAGTGTGAGTGTTTGAATTGAGTGTTTAAAAAAAATAATAATTTACAACTCAAAGATATGACATCACTGTGCAGCGACCGGCTCACTCATTATTGCTACAGCGCACAACTGCACATGAAAACCGAAACTGCCGAGATGGATAAAATTGTTATTTACGAATAGGGCTGAAACGATTCCTTGAGTAACTCAAGTAATTCAATTACAAAAAAATGATGGAGGCAAAATCTTCTGCCTCGGAGCTTCTTTTAATGAATTTTAAAAGCTTGCGTTATGTTTATGCGCTAATAATTGGTTGGTGTGACACAGCGTGCTTCCGGATGCAAGCCGCCAGTAAACACAGATGAAGAAGAAGCGCTTACGTCACCCACAAAGCGGAAGGAGACGCAAACAGTTAGCTGTGTGTTGATTTGAGGGAGCGTTCTATTGCAGGCTGTGAAATGGAAGGGAGCCATAAAAATATATTATAATTTATTTTAATGTGTCCCCTAGTTTTTTGATACTTGAAGTCATTTGAAATACCTTTTTTTTTTAGTTTTTGCATCTGAGAAAAGGCTTTAAAATAAGAATGTATGGCTGTAATGCACTTAATTCTTCTCAGTCGACTTATTGTGAATAATGACAAGGTTTATTTTTGATCGAATGCTGTATGCATTTTAAAAATAAAAGTAGATTTTTCTAAAAAGAAAACAAATTAATCTTTGGTAATTTTTGGTAGAATACTCGATTACTAAAATATTTCATAACTACAGCGCTATTCACAAATCTAAAAATGTTGAGGAAATTGTGGACAGTTTGCCTGAGTCAAGTTAGTTGAATAAACAAAAACAAAGTTTGAAACAGTGCCTCAATTAGATCATCGTGCCATTTTCACCATTTGAGGAGGGCTGCTTTATTACTACATTACGAGGAAATGGGTCAGGGAGATAAATTCAAATTTTATTCGTCACATACACAGTCATACACGGTATGATATGAAGTGAAATGCTTATATGACTGCTGTTGACCTACAATATTAAACACAAAAAAAGAGAAAAAAAACACTTAAATTTACATAATACACAGCAATAAGAATAAGAATAAAAATGAAAAAAATGTAGAATAAGATAAATATAAAGAAGTTAAAGATAATAAAAATAGAAATAAATTAAATATAATAGAAATGTAATGTAGTGCGGTCCAGTAATGTAATGTAGTGTCGAGTTATTGGCAGGATAATGTGCAAGGCTGCAGTTCAATTTACAGTGTGCAAAATGTGCAAGCATGAAAATGTTCCTTGTGTAAACGTATTGTGTATTCTAGTAAAAAGTAAAAGTTCGCAGACCTGAGTTGTGCAAAATGTGCAAGCATGTGAGTGTGAGGTCCTACAGTATGTGGTGTTGTGATTGCAAGCTCGTATAGCCTGCAGGAAGAAGCTCCTCCTCAGTCGCTCTGTGGTGGCCTTCAGGGAGCGGAAGTGCTTTCCTGACCGCAACAGAGAGAACAGTCCATTGTTGAGATGGCTTCGGTCTTTCACTATCTTGGTCCAGGACCCCTTGTTGTAGATCGACTGAAGGTCAGGGAGTTTGGTACAGATGATCGAACCACTCTTAGTAGGGCTCATCTGTCCTGCATGGTGCTGTTCCCAAACCAGGTTGAGATGTTTCCCATCTGGATGCTCTCTATGGTGCAGGAGTAGAAATTCCTAAGCATCTTAGAGGGCAGTCTAAAGTCTCTCAGGCGTCTGAGGTAGTAGAGACACTGCCGGCCCTTTTTCACCACGTTGTTGATGAAATGACAGGTCCAGCACCAAGGTAACAGAAGCTGTCCACTCTCTCTACTGAGTTCTCGTTGATGGCTGGGGTCTGGTAGTTCCTCTCCTGTTTAGTACTAAAGTCCACTATCAACTCCTTTGTCTTGCTGATTTTCTGGAGAAGATTGTTCCTCTGGCACCAACTCTCCAGATTTCCAATCTCCACCAAGTAGGCCATCTCATCCAGAACACAACCCTGGAGAGCTTCAGTGATGAGAGTGGGAGGCTGAGACATGGCCGGCCATCCTTACGGCCTGTGGTCTGCCAGTTAGGAAGTTGGAGATCCACTGACACAGAGATGAGATGAGTCCCAGGTGCTCCAGCTTAGTGGTGATTGTGAAGGGAATTATGGTATTAAATGCTGAGCTGTAGTCGACAAATAGCATTTTAACATAATTCCCCTTCTAGTGTCCAGGTGAGTAAGTGATGTGTGGAGTAGATGAGAGATGGCATCATCGCATTGTAGGCAGCGGTGCGAGATCTCAGAGCGTTGCGGATGGTTTTATTCATTTTGCATGCAGAAAGATGGACGTAGTTTGTCTCTTCCAAAGACAGCGAAGCTATATGAGTACATGCTGGTTGTGGTAGACTGTCACACGCTACCCAGAAAACCTTCCACTCAGAAAGGTCACAGTGAAAAGCATCACAAGGGAGCCAGTGATTATTTCTACATACCTATTAGATGCTTCCTGATATCCCTCAAATGATTAATGTTAGTGTGAGCCATGCATAAAATTAACTGTTTCCTGTACCACCTGAGCCATACCTTGCACTGTCTGACCCATGCCCTGTAATACCTGAACCACACACTACACTGTCTGAGCAATGGCAAACATCTGCTGAGCCACACAAAGTTTCAGCTCAGCCAGACGCCGCACCATCTCTGCCCAGTTCAGCAGGGTCCACTGGCACCATTTTGAGGTGGTTTAGACATGTTCAGAGGAGAGATTGTGAGCATATTGGTTGAAGGATGCAGAGGTTGAAACTGGCAGGAAGGAGGTCTAGAGGAAGACCAAAGAGGAGTTTTATGGATCCAGTGAGAGAAGAAATGAAGTTAATTGGCATGAACGAAGAGGATGCAGAGGATAGAGTAAGACCCCTGAAAAGGAATAGCAGAAAGAGAAAGAAGAATATTATGGCCTTGGTGATATCATGGTGGTCTAGCTACTTGGCTTCAATGCTGCTGTATTGAAGTCACTACCTGAACTTGCACTTGGAACCAGAGGGATATATCCATCCTCATGCTCACATCCGGTTATAATCTTTTGCCCTTTTTTGGGGCTGTGCCAATGTCCAACCACTTCCCTGTGCTCAAGCCTATCTTTGGGTTGTTGCTCTCATCTTGTTTTGTCCTCTTGCTCACGTCCAGCTTCACCACAGTCAGTCTGTGTTAGAAAACATGAACATTTTCATGTTTTTGGTTCTGGAGTTACAGTATAGCCTATTTTCACAGTTGTGTTCAGTTAGTTAATAAAAACTGTTTTGTTTCTGTATCTGTTATCGTCTAATAAAACTGTT
>QMIH01004107.1:0-12751 GCA_003987875.1 Clarias batrachus | reverse complement strand
AACTATTAGTCCTGCACAGTGTTAGAGGGTGTTAGAGTACTCAGATTACTCAGTTACTTAGTTACTTTTTTAAAAATGTAATCCGTTATTCAGACAATTTATGTAATCCATGAGACAGACAGCAGTCATTCCCAATCCATTGCTGTGTGTGTGTGTGTGTGTGTGTGTGTGAGAAAGTCGTCCTACAAACCCCGCCCCCGATGACCCGCCCCCCCCCTCTGTTATTCCTGCTGTTATACCCCTATCTCACCTATGCGGTTTGACTATGTGAGAACCGACACGCAGAAAGATGGAAACCTAATCACAGCGCCGAAACCCGCGGTGAATCACGACGAACCGTATTTACGGCCACCGCGCGAAACTTTCTGAACAAACACCTTCAAATGCGTGGTACAGTAGAAAGGTTTTGGTTAAAGTCGGAAAAATCCTCATGAGTCTCACAATCGAAACAAAAGTACATGTAGAAAGGACACATTTAAAAAATAATAATTATTAATTTAAAAATCCTTTCCATCGCCAGATCCAGAGAAAGCAGTCTGAGCTGGCAAATACAGAAAACAATGTGAGCCAGCAGAGGGAGAGGATCAGTGCTATGACTGAACATCTGAAAAATGTCCAGCAAGAGCTGAATCACACGCAGGTGAAAAAGATTTTATAACCATTCAAGAGGTTTTTTTTTTTTTTCCTTTGTACCATAAACTTGTGATTAACTGACATGTGAGACATCCTCGTGCAGGCTCTGTACAGGGCTGTAGAGAAACAGACACAGTCTGAGCTCCACTTCAAGGCCTTGGATGAGAGAGAGACTGGATGGCTGCAYCAGGAGAATTCCCAAGTGCAGAACGAGCTGGTTTCACTGCGAGAGAAGAAGAACCCACATGAGGTTAGAGGTTTTTCTGTTGGACTTTTGTGATCTGAATCGTCTACCTACATGGAGTACACAGGTAGGTAGGTCACTGTAACCGTTTCAAGTTGCAAACCTCGTCTTCTGTTTTTAATCTGAAACATTTCCTTAGAACTACATTTTCAAAGTCACGCAGAAGATAGAGGAGCTCACGGCCCAGCTGAACTTGGACCAACAGACTCTGGATGCCTGCCTGGAGAAATTGTCCCGCAAAGATGAGGACACCATGGCCATCGTCAAGTACGCTCAACAAGACGAGAGCAGGATCCGAGTGAGTCTGTTAATATCTCTTTAATCTTAGCCACGGCTAAACTGCGTGCATGACGTACAGTACATGCACATATCTTAATCTGTCCTGAGCCGATGACATCTAAGATATGCGTCTCTATTTACACTTTATACTTCACAGGACATTCTTTCTTTTCTCTTACAAAAAAGCATCTCATGCTTGCTGTTGCTGATTATCTGTGACTCATCTCTTGATCATCTGACTCCGATCCAATGAACCACACAATTCATAAAAATATGTCAACAGCAAGCACTGATGGCGCAGGTTGCCAATTTGTGCATAGCTGTGCATTTTTTCCCCCATCATTTGTCTTTTCTGCTGTAAAAAAAAAGTTTCTGACTTTTATCCATCTCCTTTGTCTTTCGGCTGATCTCTTTCAGGGGTCACCACAGTGAATCATCTGCCTCCATCTAACCCTMTCCTCTGTATCATYGTCTCTCACGCCTGCTAACTTCATCTCCTCTTTGGTCTTTTTCTAGACCTCCTGCCTGGGAGTTCCAACCTCAGCATCCTTCTACCAATATATTCACAATCTCTCCTCTGAACACGTCCAAACCACCTCAGTCTAGCCTTTCTGACTTTATCTCCGAAACATATAACATGGGTTGTTCCTGTGATGGACTCATTCTTGATCCTATCCATCCTTGTTACTCCCAAAGAGAACCTCAACATCTTCAGCTCTTCTACCTCCAGGACKGCCTCCTGTCTTTTCTTCATTGCCACTGTATCTGTACATTCTGTCTGGCTGCGGTCAACCTTAATTCCTCTGCTTTCCAGAGCGTACCTCCACCTCTCTGGATTTTCATGAAGCACAATGTCATCTGTAAACATCATGGTCCATGCAGACTCCTGTCTAACCTCATCTGTCATCCTGTCTATCACCAGAGCAAACATGAAGGGGCCCAGAGTCGATCCTTGAGGCAGACCTCCACCTTGAACTCTTCTGTCACACCTACAGCACATCTCACTACTGTCTTAAAGCTCCTGCACAGCTCACATCTCAATTCCTCTGGGATCCACTCCCTCTCATAGATCTTGTCCTGCCATCTCTCCTAAGCACTTCCGTTCCTCCACAGTACAGTTGCCTTTCCACTCTTTAAAGCACTCCTCATCCCACTCTTACAAATTATTGCTACTTACTGCTTCACAACAGTCCCCTGTCTTACTCTTTGTCCTCTTTCATTTTCCTCATTCATCAACTCTTCAAAATACTGCTTCCATCTTCCCATCACCCACTTGGCACCTGTTAGTACAGTCCAACCCACTTGTCCCTGCTTACTGTCCAACCTAGCATACAAGTCCTCATACAGACCTCACCTTACACAGCATCTCCCTCTWATCCTTTCARTGTCCTTCTTCTTAGCAAACATCTTTCTCTGTATACACTCCTGGACACTCCTGGTCCAGTCGACTGGAATCACCTCACTGAAAACTACACAACATTCTTCCTTTTTTTAACTTCCACCACKTCCATMATCCGCACTGCCTTGGCSMTTATCACCTTCCTCACCACCAGGATCATTTTRMACAACACCATGCTGTGTTGTCTCCACTTCCGATACTTTGCAGTCACTGATCTCTATCAAAWCAATCTGTAGTGAATGCTTCTGCCTCCGCTTTTACAGTATACGTCACCCAGTGCTCCTGCCTTTTCTGGAATTAAATATTCACCACTGCCATTCCCATCCTCTTTGCAAAGTCCACCACCATCTGTCTTCTGCATTCCTGCCCCGAAGATGAAACCTGCCCATTACATTCTCATCAGCTCTGTTCCGTCTGTTTGCAATCTGCACCAATCACCATTCCCTCACCATTCTCTCACCTCTGGGGACACTCTGCACCACTTCATCTAACTCACTCCAGAATTACTCATTCCCTTCTAACTCACATCCTACCTGTGAGGCATAACCACTAACAACATTGCAATCACACCTTCAATTTCCAGCTTCAGACTCATCTCCAGAACATTCCGTACAAACCTCTTTCAGGATACCTCCTACCTTGCCACCTGGTCTCATGTACACACATTATATCCACCTTCCCTCTCTGCATCTTGCCTTTCCTGTCATAGTCCCAACATTCAAAGTCCCTACTGTTACTCCTAAACTCTTGCCTCTCCTTCTCTTTCTCCCTCACTCTCTCTGCCTAAAAACATGCCTTCCCAAGCAACCTGTAGGTCCAAGCACCATGGCGGGTCATTGTTAACCCGGGCCGCGACCGTTTCGTCAATGTTTTACATTAAATGCTTTTCCTGCCATCTCTGCATTTGTCAAGACTTGGGACTGGCACAATAAGACACTGGATTGCTCTGCAACACCCCCCACCACCCACCACCAACCTCCGTGGTTGCATTGGTTTTCTGATTTATATCCATAATTTTTACAAATGCTTTACCTATTTTTATTTATCATTCAAAAAAYATTATTCATTATTCACGCATATTCATTTATTAGGTTTACTTGGATTTCCACTCATTTACCTSCACCCAGTGCTTATCCATGTCTCTTACCTTTGCCATTGTTTGCTAACACACTTTATATATTTTGTATAAACCGCACAGGAGCTAACTCTAGGCATGGAGAAACTGTCTTTGGAGGCGAGCAAAAAGAAAAAAGCTTTAGAAAATGAGGTTACTGAGACCATCATGGCGCAGGTCTGTTAACACTACAGCATCTTTCTCTTACAGTCAAAATGTCCACCAAATTCTACAGTAAAGAAATAAATTATCTTGTCTCTGTGTGTGTGTGTGTGTTTTATTTTTGGATCTCAGGTGGCTCTGGAGAAGACAGTTGAGATGGTGCAGCAGGCTTACGCGGAGAGACAGGAGCTGATCAGCCAGTGGGAGAACTCCATCGAACAAATGATGAAGAAAGACCAGGATCTGCAGCAATGTGCTCTGGTATTCAGCCACCACTAACCCTGAGAAGTGTGAGAGAAGTAAACCTGAGCATGATGATTATCTATTTATTTATTTATTTATTTAGCTTCTGGCAGAGACGAACCAGGCGATCTATCAACACAAAGCACTCATAAACGAGAAGCAGAACTTTCTCGCTAACGAGGTAGAGAACAACAAGGACTGCGAGAAGAAGATTTCTGCGTTAGACCGCCAGGCCTATCGACTGCAACAACAGTTTCAGGAGGAGCAGAACAACTGCACTCGTCTGCAAGATGAGGCATGTTTCTATACACCGACTACATAGTCGCAACTTGTCTTTAATGATGAGACGCTGATATTCATGTCTTGCTGTTTTTGCAGCTGACGAGCCTAAAGGGCAGGGTGGATCGCACTGCTACAGACCTAGAGGCTAAGAGGTCCCACTTAGTGGGCCTCAAAAAGGACATCAAAGACAAAACGGCAAAGTAATTCTGTCTCATTACTGTAAAAAGCTTAAGTGACCCAAAAAAAGCTGTATATTGTATTATTTTATTACAGTGGAACCTCGGATTGCGAGTAACGTGGTTTACGAGTGTTCTGCAAACCGAGCAAAGATTTTTAATACATTTTTAATCGGAAACCGAGCAAGTATTAGTTAACGAGCGCCGAGTATCATGTATCACGCATGCGACTCTTATTTTGACACCGAGCGTCACTCTCTCACCTTAGGGGCTAATTCCACACACACACACACACACACACACGGCGCCTGCACACACGAACAGAAACACTTATCTGTCAGGATTTATTTGTACTTTTTTTAAAGGTAAAGTGCAGATTAATTTGTTTTATTTTCATTTTATAGATTGTATTAATTATTTTTATGTATTTATTTTTTGGTGCTGTGGAACGAATAATTTGAGTTTTCATTATTTCTTACGGGAAATGATGATTTGGTTTACGAGTGTTTTGGATCAGGAGCCCACTTCCGTAATGAATTATGCTCGTAATCCAAGGTTCCACCGTATATATTAAAACGTTTGCTTTGTACAAGAATGACTGATTTAATGGACAGCTGGGTGTGAATTAACTTTAATTTTGCTTAAACATGAAATTGCTTTGAATTTTAGTTTATTGATGAAATCAGGAAGAGAAATGAGTTGCAAGGTGCAAGAAGTGTTATTAAATTTGTACACATTATAACATGATGTACCAATTTAATAATAATTAGATTACACATTAAAATATCTTCATATGATGATGAGGGGTCCAGTTGAAGGGACAGCTAGTTGTAAATAACGCTTTTAATAAACACAATCCAAAGTTTGTCTTTATCCTCTACAGCTAACTGTGTAATTCTTGCAGATTAAAGGACGTTCAGCAGTACAGCAAGGCTCTAGAAAAGAAGTTTCAAGCCATGACCGARGAGACACTTAGTGTGGAGGAGAGAGCAGCTCAGATGGAGCAGCTGCACCGAGATCAGGAGAAACAACTMAAAGTGAGAACTTTGGACAAAGCTGCTATTAGGAGCAAGTYGACTTATTCTGCATCTTCCTTACCTGTGACTTTGAATACAGGAAATCGACACCCATCTCCAGTGGGAACAGAAGATCCTCTTCCAGAAAAAGCAGGAGCTCCAGGCACTGCGAGCTGAAGAGAAGAATGTCCTAGCAGAAATCTCAGGCAGTCGTGTAGCTCTGTCCTGCCTGGACAGCCATCTCAGGAAACTTGACCAAAGCGCTCTCAAGCAGCAGGAGTACATCAACAGCCTGGCAAGTCGCCCAGACCATAAGACATCAATGCTTATCATTGGTGCCMCGTTGTAATATCTTAGTTTGTGTGGTACGCCTACTGTATGTAGAAAGCAGTCCTGCGCCGGAACTCCCTGTGATCCTCTGACCTAAAGTTTCCTTTACCTTATTCGCTAGGAGTTCCAGCTTCAGCTTCTGGAGGCAAAGGTGGCTCGTCTGAGCGGCAGCATGAACAAGGAGGAGAAAGAGGCCCTGGAGAAGCAGGTCGCCGAGCTGAACGAGACTATGAAGGAAAAGAAGAAGGCAGCTGCTTTGCTTGCAGCACAGCTCAAGAAGCTTCAGGTAGAAAGATAGTTTTCTAAAAAAAAAACAAAAAAAAACATGTGTAGTTATATATAAAGATACACACTCCTCATGCCTGTGTGTCCTCAGACCGATATCCGCTGTGTGAGGAAAGAGAACGAGAAGACGGGGGCAGAAAAGAGAGACCTGACCACTAAGATCGATGAATTGAACCTCGTTGATGAAATCTTGGAGAAAGACCTGCAGAAGATTTGTCTCAAGAAACAGGTTCTTATTAACAACCACATTCTGTATAATCATAATGAGTCAAAATCTGGTTTACAGACTCGGCGCTGGTTAAAGTAGTAATGACCGGCTAGCATGTGTTTCTGTTTGACGTTGTATATTATTGGTAGATCTTTCAAAATAGTCTGGCAGCATACAGTACAGAGCAAAAGTTTGGACACACTGTCTCATTCAGCGAGTTTTCTTTATTTTGTTCTTTMTTGTGTTCTTTAGCCCAAACGCGTCTCTTCTGCTTGTTGCCTGTCCTTAGCAGTGGTTTCCTAGCAGATMTTCTAGCATGRAGGCCTGATTCACACAGTCTCCTCTTAACAGTTGTTCTAGAGATGTGTCTGCTGCTAGAACTCTGTGTGGCATTGACCTGCTCTCTGATCTGAGCTGCTGTTAACCGCCGATTTCTGAGGCTGGTGACTCGGATGAACTTCTCCTCCGCAGCAGAGGTGACTCTTGGTCTTCCTTTCCTGGGGCGGTCCGCATGTCAGCCAGTTTCTTTGTAGCGCTTGACGGTTTTTGTGACTGCACTTGGGGACACTTTCAAAGTTTTCCCAATTTTTCGGTCTGACTGACCTTCATTTCTTAAAGTAATGGTGGCCGCTCGTTTTTCTTCACTTAGCTGCTTTTTTCTTGCCGTAATACAAATTCAACCTCTTTGAATGAGAAGGTGTGTCCAAACGTTTGGTCTGTACTGTAAATGGAGATTATTGAAAAGATAAAGACAAATTGTAGTTATGCTGTCCTACAAGAAGCACATTACTTCCGGGCTGCTTTGACACTCCCCCTCTCTCAGGACGGCATAGTGGAAAACAATATCCTACAGCTGGAGTTGAAGCGCCTCAGGACCCTGCTGTACGACAAGGCGGATGGTGTCCTGTCTCAGGAAAAGAGGAAGCTGCAGCTGCAGACAGCCATGAAGGAGCGGCAGGAGGAGATCTTTGTCCATCGGGAAATGCACAGCAAGCAGCTCAGGATCACTGAGCAGGAAATGCAGGGACTCAGGTAGGACATAAGGCAAAGGACCAAATCAGCACCTTTCTTTCGTACTGTAGGTTACAGGGCTAATGGTGCTAGCAAGGTCCAAATGTACATTAAAATTAATTAAACTCTACAAGGATAGCCATTGTTTATTGTGTCTCCACATTTTGTCCTGTGTCTCATGACCAATGCGGTTACACACTCCTTAATGTCTCCTCACAGGATCCAGTTGCAAGAAAGGCTGTCCAAAGTTGATAAGATGAAAAACAAGTATGAGATCGTTACCATTTCCATGGCTGCCCCAGAGGGCGAGGAAGACAACTCACAAGTCTATTACGTTATCAAGGTAGCAAGAATTGCATAAATTCATCAGTACATTTACAGCAAGGTTGCTTTTCTCCTTTGACCTTCATTGACCTTGATTCTATTAGCAGCACATTTGCTTAGTATTTAGCACTGTCTCCTTATACGTAGGTTTGTGTGTGTGTGTGTGTGTGTGTGTGTGGAGTTTGCATTCTCTCCCAGTGCGTTGTGGGTTTCCTCCAGGGACTCTAATTTATTCTTGAGGCACGGTAGTGTGTGAGAGTGTGTGCTTGTTGCTTTCGCTACGGGCAATTTGGGAACACCAATCAGCCTAATCTGCAGGTCTCTGGACTTTGGGAGGAAACTGGAGTACTCGGAGGAAACCCACCAAACTCGGGCAGAACATCCATCCAAACCTCCATCGAACCTGTACCCTGGAGGTGCAAGGCGACAGCGCTAACCACTACACCACTACGCCACCTACGTTTTAGTGAATGTTTCTGCATGTTGAGATGCTTAGATCTTTTTTATGGGAAAGTATAGATAAATAGTATTTAATTACATGTCGAATATTTGATCAGTGTTTCCTCCCTAAAGGCGGCTCAAGAGAAAGAGGAGCTTCAGCGCAAGGGCGATGATTTGGACATCAAGATCCGCAAAGCCGAGAAGGAGATCAAAGCATTGGAAAACACCATGCACCTGGTCAACGTTCATAACAGCACCTATCGCAAATCCTTTAACAAGGTCACAGAGTCCAGTACGTCCATTCCCTACTGGTGTTGTTCAATGCGTTTATCGGAGGAATCAAGAAATCTTTGCTTAATTTATTTTTACTTAATAGTCTGTCCTATTAAACGTGTTAACAGTAAATATTTCACTTTGTAGATCCTGAGTATCAAGAGAAGTTGAAGTTAGAGGAACAGGAAAAGGCGGCAGATGAGAAGGTCAAGTTCAAGAGGCGGCAAATTAGAGAGCTGCAGGAAAACATCGAGGTCTGTTATGGATAATCTCCTGTACCGTACGTGAGCATTATTTATGATGTTTTAGTAAAGGTCATACAAATTAAATGTATCTCTTCAATGACTTGACCCTAATTGAAGAGGTCAACACATTATTCATCATTATATCGGTCAAGATTACCAGGGAAGGTAAGGATGACTGTAAGGAATGCAGGTCAGATGACTACAGTACAGTACAGTAATACCATCAAGATGGTTATCTTTGGTTTGTTATTTCCTGGTCTAGATGCTAGATATTTGGATTTCGTATTAGTGAATCATTATTGTGTCTAGAGATTTATCCAATTTTTAACCAGAAGCTAATTTAGGAGGTAATCATGTATATAGGTATACAGTACCCTCCTCCCACCTTGTTAATATTATAGGACATCGACATATTTTCTATTGTACATAATGCAATGTGACAGACGTAAAAAAAAACACTTTGTTGTTCAGATATTATGGAAGTCAGGAAAACTCAATATTTAAACATCAATTAATCTAAGAAATCATATTTTTCTTTTTTAATGCAAAAACATTTCAAGTTTCGTTTTTCAATCTCTTTTGCTTGTTGGACAGGTCATGAACGGCTCATTAAACAGCCTCAGGCAGGAGGAAGCTGCTCAATCAAACAGAAATGCAGAGCTTCAAGCTTGTATCGCCTCTTTGAAAAGAGAGCTCATTTCCCAGCAGGAGAAACTAGACAGAGCCAACAAACAGGTCAAATATCTTACATTCCTGCACTTCATGGCTTTCTCCAAAGTGAATATAAATAGATTAATCTTGATGGAGCAACCTGATATTTGTCTCTCGTGGAATGCTGCTTCTACGTGCAGTACAAGAAGTGAAACAATTCTAATGAATTTTAAAAAATGTTATTATAAATTATAGACCTACAGCTTCACTGGTTTTTCTTTCTTCTTCAGAGACCAATCCTCAAATAACTACTTTGAGCTTTGTTTTGCTAATCAGCCCACTACCGTGTTAAACATGAAACTTCTCGATTTCTCCACCACAGTCCACCAAGCTGATAAAGGAGATCCGCTCCGGTAAAAACACCACAGAGGAGACGTTTGAGGAATGTGACATCAAGCTGAAAGAGCTGAAAGAATGCAAGAAGAAAGTCAATAAGTTCCTACTGGAAATCATGGAGCAACAGCCTGAGCTCCGGTCCATATTGGAGATGTACTTCCTGCAGGTGAAAGGCTGCGTAGTCCTCAGACGGACGAACTACTCTATGCATGGAACTTGTCTGTAAATATCTCTTCTGTTGTAGGTCGGTCTTGCTCTTCCCTCTCCGTCTTCAACACCGTCAGGCCGCGGCTCAAAGCTGAGCTCGGCACGTAGCTCCGTCTCTCTCAGGTACAAACCACTGTGACAAACCAGCACTTCATATACACCAGTGAAACCTTTCCTTTGATTTTGTTCCAGTGCTTCAACTCATGCAATCAGAGTGTGATAATGTGCTGTATGCGCCGTGTAAGTACATAATGAAAAGTTATGCACCATTATGGCGCTCAACAAAACTGCACATCCTAGACCAAGGTTTCTCAAGGTCAGGATCCAGACCACATGGCAAGTCAATCCAGACCCAGCCCACTCCTCAATTAACACAATGTATTAAAGTGTTTGTTTCAGCTCATTACAGATTGAGATTAAAACTTAAATTTAATAGTTTTAAGTGTTTGACATCAATGTCGTGGCAACATTGACAGCCGGTGAATGGTTGGTGTTTAACATGACAACAGTGGCGGCTGGTGCAAAAATTTTTGGGGGGCGCAAACAAAGTTAAAACGAAATTTTTAATGTTCGCCTGTAAATAGGTAATTATCAGGTGATTGCGCTTCATTACTACTAGTATAAAATAAAGTCCTGACTCACATCGCATCCAGTCAGCAGCTCCGCTCGCCATAAGAAGTGCTGGAAAAGACTCGTTGAGAACGGTCCAATCACATGAGCCCAAATGTTTAAAAACAATATTGATTCGCTAAGAACAAAAGTGGGAGGGTTCAGGGCGCACAGAGCCTCGCCCCAATGATGATTTGAAAAGATCCAATCAGAATTCATCCTCAAGTCACATGCTTTTCAATAATTTACGCGTCTATATAGACACTCGTTTGTCCGGCGCCCCGCGCGCACAAACACAAATGAACGTAATACAGTTTAGATTTTTTTAAATTGCAAATAAATTATATTAAGAGATAACAGTGGAATATTGTGACTTTATTTCATTATTAAAATAAATAATTATTATGTTAAAGTAGCATTTTCCTCTGCCTAACTTTAAGGGGGCCCCGTATTGATCGGCCACCACTGCATGACAAAGTAAAATGTTTGGCTAAGGCACGCTTTCAAAATTAGCATAGTAACAGCAGACAGTATTTCAAGTTCAGGTTTGCTTTTATTGTCATTTTAACCATATACAGTTTAATGCACAGTGAAACGAAACAACCTTCCTCCAGGACCGAGGTGCTACACACACCATAAATTAACAAAACAAACTAGTTTAGGTTTAAAACTTTTATGTTCGGTCCCGTGGGCGCGACATCTTGGACATTACGTCTCCTGTGCCTCGGATTTTTATTATTTTTTTTGCCTCGGATTTTTTTTTTTTTTGCTTCGCAATTTTTTTTTTCAAGGTGGAATTTTTTCTTTCCTTCAAAGTTTCTTTTTTTTTCCCAGCCATGTCCCTTTAGGAGCTCAGTAGAATGTTGATCTGACTGCAGTGGCATGTACATTGCTTATGAGTTGTAAGAACGTTTTTAAAAAGTGATTTGCTTATCACTAGTCATTCCAGAATTTTGACCCTTTGAAATCAAAATCAGACTTCCCTGTCCTAGTCGCTCATATGTTCTTGTGCTTTTTGACCAGATCCACAGGACCATCAGCCAACAGCAGCCCCAGAGGCCCGGCAGTTCATTCACCTTTGGTAAAGGTGATTGAGGTAAATCTTGGACTTTCTGTTACCTCTACACATTCATCTCAGTCTCCTGGCAGTCCTGGTCCTGGCAGTGACACCAACAGGAGCAGCGACAGCACCAGGAACAGCATGGGACGTCATCTCAAGTCACCTWAATCAGCACATGCTCCTAGCCTTCTTTAACTCCAACAGCAACACAAATATAATATATACCATGTGTTTATAGAATATGAAYTGTTCASTTTGTGTCCTCCTGCAACAGCATAGGCTTATGTACATGCTGAATTTTATTATTATTCATTGTTCTGTTATTATAAAATTCTTAACATTTTGATAAATTGGAACTAATTTATTCCTTTAAATATCATGCTCCATGCYCTTCTGCAATGCTAAGAATGTATTTGGTTGGCGTTTGTGAAGCTGATAAACTGGAATTGTTGAGGCATGTGACATTTGAGAATTAGCCATATAGGAGTGCTTGTTGAAAACTGGCTTACAAACACTATCCGTTCTCACCTCTCACACACACTCACACACTCGCACTTTCACACACGTACAGTACCTTGCGCAGGAGCATCAACAGACAACATGCCGCCTTTAATTCTTTTTGTTGGACTGATTGTTTTTGCAAATGGAATAAGTGGTGAGTTAAATGAAGATTTAATTAATTTGTTTGTCCCTAGTTTTATTTCATTTACAAATGTATTGGCTCATTTCAAGATTCATGTTTAAGAATTATAGTATTGTTTTAATCTTCTGGCGACGATTTTATATTAAGGCATGAGCTTTACTTTTTCATTGAAATGTACAGCCGAAATATATATTCAGATAAAATAAATAAATAAATTAAAAAAAAACCTGTTTCAATGCTAAGAGTTCACCTGAAGGCAAATGAAGGACTTTTTAAGCCACATCACTCAGGAAGGCTTATTCATGCATTTTTTAAATGGTATTTTTAGTGTGAGGCGTTACTTTCTCTCAGGCTGATGCATACTGTATGCAACCAGAAATAAAGTGTATAAAATTGTATTTAACTACAAAGACCTAATTTTCTTTCACTTCTGATCAATCCAACGGTTACGATCGAGATTAACTCCAGCATCACCATTAATCATTTTTAAATGGATTGTTCCAGTTCAGGAGAAATCCTT
>QMIH01004106.1:0-17934 GCA_003987875.1 Clarias batrachus | reverse complement strand
CTGTCATTTTCACAATATCTTGACCTAAGCTACTCAACGTGGGAATGATAGGATCAAAACAATGCCACCAATCCGAGTTTACAGAAATTACTGGCAGGAAAAGCCCAGATTGGTTWGTGCACCAAAATGATTGGCGGTTACCTGGGCAACAGATCCCACCCTCACTTGGGATCCACTTGGTCTCTGGACTCCTTTCTCAGACTCTCAAACATGGCGCGAACATTAAAAATGATCTAGCTAAATGGTTGCCATACTAAGCAAAAGAGGTGTGAACGCTTGTGTGTTTGGTTTGTGTTTCACGCCAATAACAGCATTTTTTAAAAATAAAAAGCTTTTAATGTTTTGGTGCATCTTTTAACCTTATATATTTTGTACGCTCGGGTTTAAATGCGTGGACCACTTTTATTATGCACAGCAGCAAATAACCAGTTAAACTACTGAAGTAATGAAAGACACTACCAATTCTGCTCAACATTCATTTAATTAAGATCGAATCTTGTCGCTATAAACAGGTCATGTTTAGGCGCCTGTCCAGGGCCTCCTCTCTATTAGCTTAAGTACTGTAATGTAATAATCTCTAAGTTACCATTTTGTCATCGGTATTAGTGAAAAAAGCATATTTTTTATTATATATACATTATTTATCTTATGTAACGCGTGCAGGGTTTCATAAACTTGTAAAGCATCTGAGTCCAGCCAATTAACAATTTATGTATTTATTATTAATTTATACTTTTCTTTCTGGCTAAAAAAAATGCAAACATTTTAGATTTCTGCAGAAAAAAAACTCTAGTCTCTACTAGACTTACACATTCATGTTATTAACAATGTTTATTAGTTAAAATACTGTAAAAATACTGTTTATTCGCAACTCAATCAAATAGATATTCAGAAAAATCAGTTTACTTATGGAGTACTTGTACTTTCATACTATAAGTACAGTTTAGAGAATGTACTTAGTACTTATACTTGAGTAAAAAAAATAATAAAGTGGTACTTCTACTTCTAGTGGAGTACTTTTTTTTTATAAAAACACTTATTTTATTGTGTATAAGCACTTGTATTTCACTAGTATTGAGCACCTCTGGTGAAAAGCAGTCGTATATATGTTCAGTCTTTGCTTGCAACATCTGGGTAAAAAAACACTACATATACAGTATGTGTGACCACTCATTCATTTCAAACAATGGATGCAATTTTAGTCAAAACATGCTTTAGAGTTTGCTCTAGATGTTGGCAAGAAGTTACTCAGGTGTCAACTATTTGTTGAGGTTCAGAAGAAGGAAGTAACCCAGACGCCTTGCTTTAGCTGTTTTAGCAGCTGTTGCTAGCACTGATATGAAATCTCTACGGTTTTGATGATTGATGACGTCAGCATGCTACACATGTGAGGAGGCAAAAGATCATATGAAATCCGATCGGCCTGTTCTCATTCCCCTCACATGTCCATGGATATGTATTCGATCTAGAGTAGGACCAGATACGAAAAACATTAGATTTGTGCATTCAGTCAGGCATAAAAATCAGATCGAATTTAAATAACAGCATGCTGGTAATGTGAACGTAACCCAGAGAACTGTTTGTGTGTTAAAATTGAACTGCTTTCACTATTAGTTGAATTTCAATTTAGTTGTATCAAGTTGAACCATGTTTGGTTCCCTTGAAAACCTATAAAAGATTGTAAAAGGTTTGTAATATACAGTATCACAAACTTTGATTGAGTAATATTTCTATCATTGAACTGCTCTAATGAACCGAGCTTCCATGTAGTCAGTGGAAACTCAGCTGCAGGGTTTTTGAAACGTAAAGTATCATAACAGATGAAGCACCAAAGTTGAGCCCTTGAGAAGACATTTACATTGTTACATACATTCTGGGAACAAAAAAAAAAGGGTTGGTTCTGTTGTTTGAAAAACTCTTTCCTCACCGCCCTGGCACTAGCGCCCCTGGTGTGTGTGTCTCCTCTCTGCGCTGTCYTTGGCACTGTRTGTGTGACAGCAGAGACACGGCTGGCTGTCTGTGTGCCTGTGTGRCTGATATGCTTGGACAGGCATGGGGCAGCATGCCAGGCCTGTGCCAGTGGCCTCCTCTGACCTGCTGACACACAAACTGATGCCATCCACCTCACCAGCACCCCACCCCACCACACACAGACACACGCACACACACACACACACACACACACACACACACAGACACACACACACACACACGCACACGCACACGCACACACACCATGCAGGGTCTGTCCTGTAGACAGTGTACAGAGACAAATATTGGCTTGGTCTATGTTTATGSCTCTAGGATATGGAACCTTTAATAGACCAGTGAGTATTACAGAATTTCATTGGGAATTCGATTTTTTCGATTTTTTTTTTTCAGTGTTCACATATCTTCAGAGTTCTATCTGAATTCTGAGTGGTTTTGTGATATTAAGCGTAAAAGTTTTTTTACTCCATAGAACAAAACTGTGCAGTGCTGTTTTATTTCCAAATAATGAGTTCAAAATTAATATCACCTAAAAAGCATTATGTTAATACATTGTCACAGATTTTTTTTTTTTTTGAATAACTCAAATAATAAAAAAAAAGTCAGATAGATCTTTATAATTCCAAAGAGCCGATATGCACATTTCCCAGTGTTATAACATCATTTCACCCCACTATCCAACGCGGTGCCAGTATTGTCATGTCATAAAAGCATGTTTGAACAGAGTAGTAAGGCTAGTGAGCATCCAGTCTGTGCATTTCAATATTATTGAAATGCAAATGCAAGTACAGCRGACCCTCGGCATACCAAATGAATTTGTTCTGGAGGCGACTTCTTAAGGTGAAATTTTTTATTCTTCCCTCTGATGTAAACAAGTTTTGAACAGTGCCCAGATATAGAGTAAGGTACGCGCAACGTTGCGTGCTGGCGTTCGGTCCAGTTCGGTTTGTTTGTTTGTATGTATGCTGAAAATGCTTCGTATGCTACAGTATGTTCATTTCTAAGAAAATTTCAATCCTTAAGGTAAAAATTTCGTAAGGGAGGGCATTCGTATGCTGAGGTTCTACTGTACAGTAAATGGTTTAAATATGGAGAAAGAAGGCAGATGTAGAAGACCATAGCGTAGATAATGATGGTACCAGGTGACTTTGCATGAATTGCAGATTCTACAAATCAGAAACGCATGCAMATCACAGTGACTTGAACTCCACACAGCGTCTAAGAATCACAGATTTGTTAGATTTAGATTCATGTCTTTCTGTTAGATTTTTAGCTATTTAGCTTTGTTTGAGAGACTTAGTAAGCATGTACTCAATTTTGAGAAGTATTTCTGATATTTACATTTCTGATAAGTAAATGCATAACCCAAACACCATTGTTTCAGCCTTTGTATTTGATGACAAGAAGATAACAGCAGTCATTAGATTCCTGCATGCTTTATTATCCATCATGCTAAGTAGCAGCTGTTTCCTAGCTAGCACACAAAACTGCTATAATCTTCTTGCTCTTCCCAACAAATTCATAATATATATATATATATATATATATATAACAGCAGGTTTACATTTGTGGTTCAGTAGCATTCTAGAAACCCCCAGAGACAATATAACAAATTGACCTTTTGATGATTTAGTGCATATTAGCATGCCTTATGAGGAATGCCTAGTGTTAGTGTCAGCTATTATCCACCAGACTGCTAACATTACCTTTATCAAGTGAAGTGGCACTAATGATCTCATAAAATGTGTTTCTGCATTTCTGTATTTGTACTGAGAGTGAAAATAAATTCTAAATGTTATTCAGGGAGTCCTTGTCAAATATAAATGCTAATGTCAGTCCGAGTAGACTTATTTTGCCATTACCTAGCCAGGAAGCTAAAACAAAACCATTACAGAAACCAAGAACATTATCAAGACGGCAGTTCCACATACTCGTTTATGCCTTGCAGAACATTATGAGTGTTCCTTGTGTCGTTCCTTGCTCTCCTTTGGAGGTCAGAATGCTATTGCCGTGTGGGAATAGTATGCATGTGTGTCCCCCTCTCGCACCCTGTCATGGTGTTCCAGTTCCGCCTATGACCACCCCTCCTCATGTGCTCCTGTAATCTCCTGGCACACACCCACACACACGTACTGTACAGTATGCTTTTCACTGAGGCAACAAGGACTGCTGGGTGCACCAAGACACGGGCACAGTGGTACAGTGTGGGCAGCACCCAGGCTATGGTGGTTTGGGAGTCTCTAATACCCCCACGGTCCCTGCGGTGAGGCAGCTTCTCTTGTCAAGAGGCTGTATTCGCTTAATTAAGAGTAAGGGGTTTATCTTGATCTGGGGACGTTTAACACTCTATAGAGAGAAACCATGGAAGAAAAAGGAGTGAATGAAGGAAAAGAAAGTGCCTTAACCCAAACCTCTCCCATGGAGGATTATTAATGTGTCACTTGTGTGTGTGTGTGTGTGTGTGTGTGTGTGTGTGTGTGTGTGTGTGTGTGTGTGTGTGTGTGTGTGTGTGTGTGTGTGTGTCTCTTTTCTCCCTGGCTTTCTGCTGTCAAGGTGACCGTGTTGGCTGCCACAGGCCCCGGGCAGCACTGACAGCTTTAGGAGCGTGACCGAGATTTGTGGCCAAGCACATAACCAACGGAGGTAATAAAAGAATAAATGATGGTTAAAGAGGTTAAAACAAAGGGTGAAGCCGCCACCTCTGCCGCTCTTTGCTAACAAAAATCTCCACCTGGCCTCCAGCCTACCCCTCCCTGAATCCACTCCACCTTCAACCTGTACCCCTCGGCATGATGGGAAGCTAGGTTAATGAGGCCTGCAGGTCAGGGGTCAGACTAGGAGTGGAAATGAGTTCGCTGGCCCCAGAGCCATCTTTCACAGACCTCGCTGTACTCCTCCAACACACATGCTGTTGTTTACACATGAACTCCGCTCCCCCCATATAAGCACAGATACACATTCAGCTCGATGCAATCATTTAGATGTTGTATCACTTTGTCTTATGGACAGAGCTGTTTGCTCTGGGAAAGTGTGTTCAATGAGAGTCACTGCTCCTGTGTGGGAGAGCTAAGAGCCGTGACGGCATGAGAGTGCGGGAAAGGTTCAGCGCCAGTGGTCCTGAGAGCTCAGCAAGAAATGTCGGTTATATGAGACCATCCCCCCAACACCATGCCCCCCCCCCCGCGCCCAATATCCTCTGAGACATGGTCTTTGATATGCCTAAATGTACAAAATTAAAAATAAGACTGAAATGTCTAAGAGAGAATGATTACAGTGGGGTATCAGTAATTACACCATTCTTTATTGTATTAGTAAAATAAAAGTTTACCAGCATACCATAGTGGTGTAATGAGTAGCATTGCTGCCGCACATCTCCAGGGTCCCGGGTTCGATCCTGAGCTTCTGTTATTGCCTGTGTGGAGTTTTCATCTCTGTTCTCTTTGTGCCTTCAGGTTCTCTGGTTTCCTCCATCTTCCCAGAAACATACAGATAAGTAGATTGTATATGCTGAGCTATGCCTAGGTTTGAGGGTGTTTTTCAATGTAAGTGTGTGGTGTGTGTGTGTGTGTGTGTGAGTGTGAGTGTGTGTGTGTGTGTGTGTGTGTGTGTGTGTGTGTGTGTGTGTGAGTGTGCATAGTAGCCTGTGGTGGACTGGTATCCAATCTGAGATTCCATCTTACACTGTACTAAAGGAAGAAAATGAAGAAATTTGTAACTAGCATTCCTTTCTCATTTCAGCAAACCAACTTGTTTTCCTTAAGAAAAAAAACACAAAAAAAAACACTTCATGATCTGGTTTTAAGGAAAAGGGAAAAGTGGACAACTCCAGATGTGGCAGAGCTAATTCCTGGGCTCGAAAATTGTAAAAAGAAATTTGGGAGTATTGCAAATGACTGTCTTTCTATGTAAATATTTTTTTCTATGTAACTTTTTTTTTTATAGCTATAGTACAGGATGTGTGTCAAAAAATACAAAGTGTACAAATGCATACGATACTGTACAAAAGTATGTCAGTACATGATAACTTTTCTCTCTAGCTCTCTTTAAATCTCACACACTTTCGCTTAGCAGCAATGAGGAGATTCTTCTGACCTAACCTGTCGATTCACAGGAAGGATGGGGTGTCAGACAAGAGAACACCCCAGTATTAATACACACTGGAGGTTACTTGGCCACCTCTGTGAGACCTGCGGCTGATGGAGTGCTCTTTAATACCCGATCGACACCATCGACGTCCCTCAGGGCGCAGGGTCTGCAGAGCCCCAGATCCACCCCAGTGTGTACACTTTATTGATCTTAAGCCGTGAGCACCGGGCCCTGCTGACACGCACAGCATTGCTGTCTCATAATGGACTGATTACGAGGCAGATTACAGCACAATGACGAGATAGCAGCCTGGAGGGCATTTTACTTCCTCACTGTCTGACCAGGCAGAGGGGGTGGAGATCAAGTGTAATTTAAATGCTTAAAACTTTGAAAAGGATGCTGAAGTTGTCTAAATTTWAAAAAAAATAATGATTCAATGGTACAGTAAGCATAGAATATCGAGTAGGGATCACAAAGCTGATTATTTATTAACCAAGTCCAACCTGTATTAGAGCAAATTTTCAACTGATTAACTAGTCCACTGGTTTAATGTTTAAAAAGCCTCAAAAGTGTTGCAAACATAATGTAATGCATGCTGGTGATGTACTTTATTAGTTAATTGAATTAATACAGATGAAATGAATTGAACTAAGTGCTCTTACAGTTAACAAAGTTGATAACTTAACACATCATACTTATGACCTTAGCAAAAGATCAGCAAGTCTCTTAGAAAACTTTTTTTTTTCCGGCTATGAGCAGTGAATGTTTTCTTTTTCCGCATTATGTATTAAACTTGTCATTCTTTGACATCTGGGCAGGTGTCTTTCTTTTCTCACTACAGTACTGTATGTATTCACCTGCAAGGTAACTGCATGGTGTGCTGGAAGGAGAATTTTGCTCTGCAATCCATTTCGCTTGATATGTTTTAGATTCTCAAAAGATTGATTATCTGTCATTCATTCAAGCTATATGGTGTAATAATGGTCCACCGTAAACCACACCATGCCTCAGCTGATGTGTTTGGTGCAGCCAATGTAGGAATTCAGTGTAAAGCAGAACATGCAAGATGCACCCAACGGACATGCACAGCAAATGGAAGCCTTTGTTTGTGATAGTCAATAGAAGTAAGGTTTTTCTTCTTCTGTTAATTGAAACTGGTTGTGTATGTCAACCAGTTGTAAGGTAACTGAGAATAATAATAATAATAAAAAAACCTAGATATAAAATCTGCCTCCACCCCCTTTATGACCTTGAACTTTCATACAGTCTGAAAAAAAAAGAATCATTCAAAGGTTAACTTACTGTCACACATCTTTTAGAAATCTATAGTATCTCACCTGTATACAGTATAAATGCTATAGAAGCCATTCTTTAACTGCTTTGAATGACTTCTAAGTCCAGGTGACTTCACTGGCCCAATCAACAATCAGAGCTGCAGTGCTGGTGCGGAGTGTGAAGACTGGACTGGAATTCCGTGCTGCACTCTCATGCTCTCCACATACAATAGCAAGTGAAACATATTAAATGCACATAGTACTGAGGACATAGTGGAAGTAATCAGACAGCGCAAGTTTTCAGTTTCGCAGATCTGTCTGTAGGGACCTACAGCCCTTTCTTATAGAGTATTTGTTCAATTTCAAGCCCTGAAACACCTGACTGCTCTTAACACCTAATGATCCATGAATCTGATGATTTCCTGATTCACAGCCCCTATACCTGAAACACAAGCTGTCTCAAATTTTAAAAGTATGTTATATACTGTATATGGATGCTTGGGAAAACCAATTCAAAGATTTTTTGCTATATATAGTTAAAACTATAGACTTTTTGAGCTTAAGTAGTTTCCTGTTTTGCATGTACTGTAAAAAATAATTGCAAAAATAAAATAAAATAAATGCAAAATAATTTTTTTTTGTTCGATATAATGTTCGACATAATTGAAGGCTTTTCAATATTTCTCCCCTGTGGTTTTGTGTACATGATCGGGCAGGTTAGTTCACTATTGCACCATGTTCAATTTATTTGCCACATACACCGACTAGCTTTACAACTTAAACAGTTATACCCAGAATTGTGTACAGTAGGTTCCCCTTGTGTCACCAGGGCAGTTCTGGCCTCTTGGGGCATGACTCCACAATACCTTCGCTGTGGTGTTCGGCACCAGGGCGATGGCAGCTGGTTTGTGGGATGCTGTAGGTTGTGGGTGTGGCCTCCGTAGATCAGACTTGTTTGCCTGGCACATCCCATTTGTGCTCCCTCAGATTGGGATCTGAGGTTTCTGGGACCCGTGTGTGTCAGACTATGGTGCACCTGGTGTTCTGGTGCCTTTCTATCATTATCATTTTTTCTGCAATTTATTTCCCGTAATGTGATGTCAATGTTATGCCTGATCAGTGCATTGTACTTTATTACTTGTTTCCCATACATTACTAATTATTTCCTATTTGAACACACTAATGTACAGTTATATGAAGTAAAGGACATTGGTGGCAGAAGGCCCAGGTTTGATTCCCAGCCAGTGCCCAAACCCCAGCCACTGGATGCAGTGCCGGGCCCCAGTCCGGATAAAATGGGAGGTTTGCGGCAGGAAGCGCATCCAGCGTAGAAACCTGTGACAAGCTTGTATATGCCGGCCGAGTGGGCCGCTGTGGCGACCCCTTGCCAGGAGCAGCCAAAAGACCAACAACAGCAACAACAATGTACAGTTACATAAAGTCAAAAATGGTCTGAATTGGCACATAGTGTAATTATGTACCTGGTCTTGGCTGTGTGTTGGCTTGTTGTGCACAACAGCAATTGGGATAAACGTTTCACTCTAGGTTTCCAGTCAACTGAAAAAAACAAGTGAAGCAACATTTGGTTGGACTTAATGGTACCACTTTATGTGGATATGACACACTAGACTATTAATAGACTTTCCACAACCTGTCATCAACATTTGAACATATCCTAATTAATATGTGGATGCTTTATGGTTGTTGGTGTGTGGTTTTTAATCTACACAAACTCAACAGACTTAATTGAGTTAATTAATACATGCGTGTCACCACTGTACCATTCAAACAAAGCATTCCCTATAAGATTTCTATCACATGTATATCTATTGATATCTTCACTCAATCCCCATCAATCAGACTGGCTTAGTTTGGGGTTCAGCGACTGTATAAAGTCACTGGGCTAAAGTTGCAGACATGCTGAAGTGTACAGTGGCTGGGTGATTGATGGACTGTGCTGATGCTGGGGTGCACCCCACTGCCACTGGCATATGGAGCCTGCATGTCCAAGCAGCTGTGCTCCCACAGTGCCATAGAGAGGGCACAGGGGCCATGTGGGAGGGGGAGAGGCGACCAACACCCACCTACCACCTACTACTGCTGGAGAAACTGCCATCTCTCAGGTTTGGTGTTCAGGAGACCCATTAAAATTGAAAGCCCATGGGACAAAGACCATTTTTTTGTAACACGAACATGTGGAAACGCATGATTCATTTACAACATTTTTATAAACTGCCTGGTGAGGGTCACAGCGGTTAAAATTGGGCTGCTACTTTGTGTATGTTCTGGGGAAAAGAAGCAACTGTAATTAGAAAATTCCAGAATGTCTCAGGTATCTACAAACAAAAATAATAACAGTGAGCAGAATTGCAAGCAAACGGCACAAACATCTCTAGTTAGGACCAATTATTTACTGGGATGGGAGCTGAGGTCTAGGAACTGTTAGAGCAAGAATAATCCAAAGACAGTGCCGCCATTTCCAACACTCTTAGGAAATTTATTAAAGGAATTGTTCATTAAAAAAAAAAAAAATCTGTCTTAAATCAAATGCGAGATGCATTACCATACAGTAAGTCTTAGTTTAACTTTTCCTGCTCTGCACACCTACCATGATGTTTGTCATCTGGAACGTGAGTGCTAGCTCTAGTCAGCTCCGGTCAGCGGTACGGCTATAGTTCCTGTTAGACATAGGGATAGTTCTAGACAAAGAAAACAGTTACATTTGTACAGAATGCACCATATCTTTAAAATATACCAACTTAATTGCACTAATTGGTACTGCAGAAGCTGCATATGAGTCTCAGCTGAACTTTGATATGAACATGGGTTGAGGAATTTGACTTTGGTTGGTGTACAGAGCAGGAAAATAACGTCCAAGATCTATAGTAATGTAATTATATACACCGAAATTTTAATTAATTATAGACTTGAAAAAAAAAAAAAAAAACCCTGAACTATCCCTTCAAACACTTGAATTTTCAGTGGCCACTTTGCTTAATTATGTTACATGACAGCAATTCAGGACTAAATAAATGTAACAAATAAACAAAAAGCAAATCGCTACAGTCCACTACAGTTGTGGAACACGATGTTAAAGTATTGAGACGTATAGGGGAAATGTAGAGGAGAAACGCTGAACTGATTGGAAATTATGATTTTTTTTTTTCAGATTTATTAATAGATTGATGGTCCTTTAGGTATTTCAGGTGTCAGCGTTATTCAAAAGACAGTGTTGCTGTTACTACCGTTGAGTTTCTGTTTTTCCAGAAAATGATATAGTGATAGAATAAAGCTATCCAGGCTGCTTCGGATTTAAATGTTTTATATGTTGTTATAAATATCTTAATAATTTTCTCAATAAGGGACATGGATGCTTTTCTGGTTGAGGCTTTTCGAGGCCCAGCTGCAACCTGAGAGGTACTGTACGTTTGAGGCGGCATACAGTACGCATTCCAACTTCGATTTGACTGACAACTTTGATGGAGAATTAGCAAGATCGTTTGAATCGGTCCAGGAGCTCAACGTGATCTTTCAATTGCAAATTCCCAACTATTCGCACAAAAGCCAAGTCTAATGAAAAGTAACCAGTGGACTGCCGAGATGCCACATGACCCTTGGCGGTCAGGGAGCATCGCCACAGCTCACGGCAGCCCAGTTTCTATTCAACACATCCACTGCGCTACGCTATTAAAATACTTGTCAGCTCATTCAAGGATAGCAAACCTTAGCAAACAAAAAGCTCCTGAATCTGGCTCTCACACACACAGAGAAAAAAACAAGTGTGTGTTGGGAGCAGCCAAGCACCTGGAATCTGTATGCATTCCAGTAAATAAACGGATGAATTTAAAGCTTTTTTTTTTTCTTTTTTTTTTTTAACGCAGGTGCAGGGTGGACCAAGGACACGGCTGTGAAAGGATATCTGCCGTCCCGTAATGCACTGAAAGCAGAATGACCTTGAATGATGGTCAATCGTACAACATGGCCTCATATTGTTTTATGATGAGGAGGAAAAACATCATTGGTCAAGGTTTTCCAACAGAGAACACGCAGATTCACTTAATGCAAAGAATCATGTGGTGCAGATGTCAGTTCACACACCACACACACACACACACACACACACACACACACACACACACACGTACAAGTGTAGAATTTAATATTGTGTATTTCTGCTTGTGTTTTTTAAGGGTTCTTTCTTATTTATGCATCTATAGAAGTATTTATTTATTTATTTATTTAGTACGATTTCAGCCAAATTGCATCTATATGATCCATATCTCCCATCAGACGAACGCTGTAGCAGCAACTTCCCAAATTGGCTGACTTTATGTTTTTAATTTAGTGTGCGCTGTTAAAAGGGCTGGGTGCAAAGAAAGCGAGAGACACAAAAAAAAAGAAAAAAAAGAAGTGATTTGTGGTGGTTAGTTCAAGCGCAGCTCCACGAGGTTAAAAGTTAAAGTAATTCATTACGGCAGATAGCGGCGTGATATTCTTCATCCTGACGCTCGGCACGGGCCGCACAATCTCAGCTATCAGCCAGGAATCCCGATGAGGAGATAATGGCAGAATTGATGGTCATATTTTACAGTGGGTCATGGCGGAGCAGAGTGTAGAACATTGTAATTACAAGTTTGGTAGAAGAGAGAGGCGTTGGAGAGAGGTGGAGGGGAAGATGAGGGCTCTTTGTCTGGCCTGAGATGTGCAGCCAGGCTTAATTGAATGGTAACCTCTGAAAGTGTTGTGCTAACACAGCTGAGGCAGAGAGAGAGAGAGAGAGAGAGAGAGAGAGAGAGAGAGAGAAGTGCTGAGTGTGGCACACTCACTCATCACTCCTGTCCGCTGCTCCCTCTGTGTGTTTGATATAGCATGGGTTCCTCTCTCTCTCTCTCTCTCTCTCTCTCTGTCTCATGCACGCACGCACACTTAGACACACACACTTTCACCTGTGCATACATATTTCTTTTAACGAATTATTTTCTTCTTAGTGTTAACATCATTAAAAGGGTCATTAACATGCTGTCTTGACATTTTCAAGTAGTTAAATGAAATCGTTGAATTCCGCAGTATTTTCTAACCTACTGTACCTATTTAAAGAGGCAGATCCCTGACAGTAAACGTGACAATTAAGCACTTCTTGATCTCTTGTTCGAACMACTGATTTCAAAAGTAATTGCTATTTAATCAACACTGGGTTACTATAGAGCACTGGTTAAGCACTTTAGCKGTACAGTATGTGACTATGATTCCATGATGACTAAACATAGTGTAATATGTAATAAAACATAAACAAGAAAACATAAACAAATGAAAACAAGTCCACCTGTTGGATAGTGAAGTTGGTTGCTTTACAGCAGGGGTCTCAAACTCAGTTCCTGGAGGGGTGCAGTGCCACAGAGTTTTGTTCCAACCATAATTAMAAACACCTGATCCAACTAAACAAGTCATTAAGGCTTATTTGAAAACTACATGGTATGTATATTAGGGCAGGGTTGGAACAAAACTCTGTGGGGCTGCGGCCCTCCAGGAACTGAGTTTGAGAGCCCTGCGTAATAACTGCACCAAAAGAGTGGAACTTTTTTCGCAAAGTATTGAGAAAATTATGGCTCCTGGTCTGCACTAGACTGAACAGTTTCACATTTTATTTGTAAGGGTTATATAGAAAACCTTTAAGGCTTCCTCCACTTTGAAAAACCAAATAACCACCTTATCAGATTGTAATGATGTTCCATGTATGTATGGAGTTTGCATGTTCTCCCCGTGCTTGGAGGGTTTTCTCCAGGTACTCGAGTTTCCTTCCACAGTCCAAAGACATGCAGATTAGGTTAATTGGCATTCCCAAATTGCCCATAGTGAGTGAATGAGTGTGTGGGTGTGTGTATGTACAGTACGTGTGCACTGCAATAGATTGGCACCGCATCCAGGGTGAACCCTGCTCTAGATCACCCTCAGTGATATAGCAGTATAGACGATGAGTAAGTAAAGTTACATTATTTTTGCTATAAATGAACAATAATCAATGATGTTTCAAGTGATTCTTCTACACGCACATTTCAATAACAACAATCAGTGAATTAGTGAATTAGTCAAACAGTGATGGAGCAAAAATCTGGTCTTGTGGGGTTTGGTAAAAATATACATTATACACTTTCAGAGGACATGTTCTGGAGCAAGTGAAACCCAGACCAGGACAAAGTAGTTACTGAGAGTCTATGAATTATTGCTGGGATCAAATAATAGCAAGCACTGAAGGTTTAATCTCACATCTCTGAGCAAAGTGCCCAGAGAGAATACAAGGCTGAGCATGGAATAAAACCGCTGTCAAAAATGATCGTGCGTAAAAAAAAGATTTGTGTGTAATTCTGTGTTTTGTCCGAGTTGGATTTTAAAATCTACCGCCATGACAGTTTACAGATACAAGATCTTGTGTGTTTGTTACAGTCCAACTCTGAAATATATACGATGCTGACCGTTTACAGACACAAAACTCGTTTTTACAACTCCTCTGTTACACGGACGAATTACGAAATGACGTCCACGAATGTCAAAAATACGTCATGACGACCTCATGCCCAGGCATTACTATCCGAGGGAAGAGGAATCGATTCGGCACGTGAGCCCCGCCACCGGTTTAAACCACCGGCGCCAAAATGGCAGTATAGCAAACGAGCGCTCTCTCATCATCTCAGCTAAGTTGTTTTTTTCACATTCGGACACGTTTAAGAGAGGTAAAATTACAGAGATTTTTTTTACGTTTTTAAATTTTTTTTTTTTTTTACGCACCATCATTTTTTACAGTGATTTTATTCCATAGCTGAGCGCTTTCATAGAAATGACACTGACACCAGATTTGCATGGACAATATTTCTTCAAATTTGACTGAAATCATTCTGATTAGAGATTACAACAGAACTCTTTACATGGACATACATACAAGCTGGTTCATTAGTGAACCTCCTAAGAACTGGCTTTGTTTTTTCAAATGACTAGAGAGGCACGTCATTACTTCATGGTATATATCTCTACTGTATATGTTTCTACTACCCCACACAAACTTTAAGTTGCTAATGCTAATGCTCCCCCCCCTTGCCCCTGATGTAAGTGGTTCTTTGTTCTTATCCCAGCAAAGTGTTACTGAACCTCTGTCTGAGGGTTGGTGCGACTCAAATTGGTCAAAATTGGGCACCGACTCCAAACTAGGTCCGGAACTGCCAATGTGTGAAATTCGACCCAAACAGGGTTCCGTCCTCATCTAGAGATCAGGAGCCAAAGGATGAAAGTCTGAAGTAAAGTCAGGCAAGAGACTATTGCAGGTGTTTTCCTCGCAGAACTCCTCACATGATGTAATGTTATCCCATGGAACAAAAAAAACATATATTATAGAATATATTAATGGCAACAAGATGAAAGTGGTCAGACCAAGTGTTTATATGGCTAATATTTACTTATTAAATTGATTGTTAAAGGTTTACACCCCCCTTTTTATCCTGATGGGGTTACTGCTCTGATTATTAGCACAATATTAGAGTTCATGTAAAGGCAGCTAATGATAATGTTGTCTTGCTACTGTTTATATGAGGTTTGGGGCATGGCTCAAGCACTGACTCTGAGCATGTAATTATCTCTCTCTCTCTCTCTCTCTCTCTCTCTCTCTCTCTCATTCTCCTGGTTGAATGGTCTCTCTCCTGCCAGTCACCTTACTGTGGCACTTGTTCATGCATAAGCTTCAGGCTTGATGATGTTTGACGTATCTGAACAGGTGTGATCCAACACCAACCTAACAGCAGCTCTGTAAATGTGTAGGTCTTAAGCAGGTGGTTTAAAAATATTTAAATGCCTAAGCGGGAGGCAATTAAGCGGAAGTTAATGTTATCAAGACAGATGTCGAAAAGACCCAGGATTTGGTATCCTGGCATCAAAAACTCTAGAACTCARTAGACTGCAATGCCAATAAGTCATGCCCTGTGCCATCTCTGTCCTAATCGTCCCTTTTTTTTTTCTTTTTCTTTTTTATTTCCTTCAGTCTTTTCATTTCGCCACTCGCTCCTATTTGTTCCTCTCATCCACGCTGAATGGATTGCTCTGTCATCATAACCCGTTCTTTCGGAGTCTTTCTTTCTCTCTTTCATTTTCTTTTCTCCTGTCTCCTTATTTTGTCCTGTAATCTTTTTCCTTTTCTTCTGGACAGTTTCTTTTCCAATGTTCAGAGGCTAATAGTGGCAAGGAGAGCCTGCAGTTATAGGTGCAGGGACAATTTCGTCCCGTGTAGGACGTGCTTTGTGTGTGTGTGTGTATGTGTGTGTGTAGACGTGTGCATGTGTATGCCGTTCCAGCAAATGTCAAACCCTCCTTCTCGGAATGATGAGGCAATTTCATTTCATCTCCTGATTCTTGTATTTCTTTAATGAAAAATCACAATTACCTCAATACCTAGAATAGCTTTCGAGCTGCTGAAGGTAATGATTTTTTTTTCTTTCCTTTTTTTTCTTCTTTTTTTGGTTTGGGATAGAGCTGGAGCTACAGGTCGCTGACTACATCCTTTTTTCGACCGTTGGATGTGTCATGCATCTTTGTCACTTTGAAACATATTTGCATCCTGACTGAATGCTGGTCTCTGTATGCATTCTCAGTGAATTCTGTGCATATTTATTCATGCACAGTGTCCATCCTGCTCACTGTGTGTCCGTATGTGTGTGTGTGTGTGAACAGATAAGTTCCATCTCCTGGGACCTGGGTTTTGATGTCTGGCCGTAGTGACAGTGGTCCATGATGCTGGAGATTGGCAGTCGGCTTGGAATAGCTCCCTGCCATGTTTCGGTTGGCGTTTGTATCTGTCCAGTAGTCACCTGTCCAGAGAATGATTAAAGCCGTCCAAGCCGAAGACAGCAGGAGTAGCCGGGGAGTTACACCACATACAGTACAAAAGAATGAAGAATGATAAACTAATATGGAATGTTTCTCAAATAAGAGAATGGTTCTCCATGCTTCATTTCTTAGTATTTAGTATTGAGGCATGTAAGAAAAAAATAGCTTACGGTGGTATGAATGATGTTATGTTTTGCTTTACGCGGTACACTCCGACACCTCAGTCAGGGAGAAAAAACGCAAACTTCTCAGTCCACTTTGCCTTTTATACATTTTCATTTGAACAATTCCTCAATTTGCTAATCAAAGCAGTGAACCCTTTTATATTAAATGCAAAGTCTGTGAAGATCTGTGTATACTCTTACCAATGTAATGTACAGTAGCTCTGGGTTGGTGAGCTGACTTGGTACTTCATAATGCATCCAAMTTTAGATGGAGGTTTGGAAAGATGCACTGGATGGCACTTGTTTCAGAGGAAACAACTTTGAACTCTCTACATAATAGGTTGCAAATGTTGCAACGTCTATGCTGGGAAATTGAAGCCAGTTCAGACTTTGCATTCACATATTGCTCTGCCTCTATAATTGAAGATACATCATACAGCAGTTCGTTCTGATTTGACGAGACGCATTCCTTGAGCGGTGATTAAGAGCATAACAGCATTGGGACGTTTAAATATATTTATCATGCCAGGACACAATTGTTGCTTACACACTTGGCATTTGGCATACACCCTTATCTTATCCCCTTACTTTAAAAAAAAAATCTCATTATACAGTACATGTGAGCAGTTGAAGGTTAAGGGCCGTGCTCAAGAGCCCACTAGTGGTAACTTGGTGATCAGGGGGTTTGAACTTTGGACCTTCCGAGGCCAATGCTTTAACCACCCGACCCCTTTTTACGCTTAGTGTCGGTTGCCGGCACGGGTGAATGTAGGTCGGTACGGTCCGCAAAACCCACATTCAAAACCAATGAACCACAGAAGCACTTTCAGCATGAGAACAGATATGTTGACATTATATCATCTTAAACAACACTTAGTAAGACTCCGCCCACCTCACTTCAGTTTGACTCCGCCCCCCTCTACCAGCTCTCAATCTAGTTGTACAGTAGATTAGTTACCAGTTGATCAAACAGCATGTTTTCAGAAGTGGGAGGGAATCACCCTGCCTGTTTTTACTTCAGAATTTAGTTCAGCGCTCAAGCTCGTAAAAAAACCTTGTCGGTTCCATTAACAGGTGACAAATTACCACCAGTAACGGGAAACTGGTTCGAAATGCATTGCCTGGTTTCCATAATTTCCAGTTATGGTGAACCTGTGCCCAATTCAGCATCTGAGTCAAATGCAGCCCAATAAGATCTTCTGCTCTTGTAGACTATTCTCTTCCGTGTTCGACGTGTTGGGTGTTTTGAGATGCTTTTCTGCTCACCTTGGTTGTAAAGAGTAGTTAAGCTACTGTACAGTAGTTCCTTTCTGCTCAAACCGGTCTGGCCGTTCTCCTCTGACCTCTCTCGTCAACAAGGTATTTCTCCTTGTCACTAGTGTGCAGAGATCGTTATAGCTGAATATCCAGTGAGGTCAGCAAATTTTAACTTCTCAGTCCAGCGTGCACGGAACAAACAACCAGGCCACCTGGATGTCACCAACATGGCAGTAGTTATCCGTCATACTGTGAATCAAAGTGAAAAGTATATAGGTGTTCATTTTAAAACTCAAGAC
>QMIH01004103.1:0-23094 GCA_003987875.1 Clarias batrachus | reverse complement strand
ATAAGTGGTTGTTCTGCAGTGCCTTAAATACACCCGACTGATTACTCTAAAGCGGCAGCAGGTGAGCTCGAGCCGTGACTGAGGCGGCAAAAAACAAGAGRCGGYGCGRAGCTGGAASAGGAGTGTTTTMGACTGCTTGCGGAGGTGCTTATGTTGTGGGCGAGATCTGGCGTGTCGTGACAGGATGTCCTTCAGACAAAATTGACCTGATGATGTTTCCGGTTCACTCCTATTTATAACCTGCAGGTGCACCTTATTCGGTGATGTCACCTGACTGAGGTTATATGCCTCTAATACTTATAACTTATATAATACTTATAACCGGAGAACAAAGAGATGTTCCAATAGGGTTTTCACGCAGCATCTCGTTTCCGCTTTATCAGGGAATAAGGATACAGCTAAGTAACCCGATACATTCACTTCTGCATTAGGTAGAGGGAATTTTGTTTATTATTTTAACTCACAGCCACATTTTGTGGATTTGCCAACGCGCTCCCTTTTATTTTATTCTTTTTTTACCTCTCTTTTTTTTCATTCCTGTTATGGCATGACCTAGAACGGATTATTCCCAACTCTCTTCTTTTGTCCTTAGCCCAGGTAAGACACCTCAGATGTTGTCTCTAGTTCACGAGTGGCTTGACACAAAGAATGCAACATTTGTCCTGGATATGGCTGTTTGTGGTGGCTTTTGAAGCACTGACTCCAGCTGCTGTCTACTCCTATTGAATCTCCCCAAATTTGTGAATGGGCTCAGTTTCAGAATCCTCCAAAGGCTGCAGTTATCCCTGTTCCATGTTCACCTTTTCTACCACAGTTTTCCATCCATTTAACTTTCCATTAATGTGTTTGGACACTGCATTCTGTGAACACCCAGCTTCTTTAGCAATGACCTTTTGTGGCCCACTGAACCAGGCTGCGAGACCATTTAAAGGCTCAGGAAACTTTTGCAGGTGTTTTGAGTTAGTTAGCTGATTAGAGTGTGACGCCATGAGTCTCCAATATTGAACTTTTTCACAATATTACAATTTTCTGAGATGCTCAATTTTGGGTTTCATTAGCTATAAGCCATAATCATCCAATTTAAAAGAAATAAACATTTGGAATATATCAGTCTGTGTATAGTAAATCTATACGAGTTTCACTTTTTGAATCGAATTATGGAAATAAATAAACGTTTTGATGACATTTTAATTTATTGAGATACAGTACAACTGTAAATTGTAAATTAATGTGAAATAAAAGCTCACAATGTATCAGGTGACTATACTGTAGCACGACTGTTAGCATGCCACTGCTATACTGCTAATTATTTCAGCTTGCCAAAAAAAAAAAAGTGCTTTTGACATTTTTCAGGAATAAGTGAACCTCATGGCAAAATGCTTATATTGGTCCAATACGCTATTTGGCAGCCAGCTGTCTTTTGGCACTCCCAAACTGCATCATTAATAATTCAGAACTAAATGATAAAATGACACAGGACACATGACATGATAACAATGACAGTCCATAAATTCAAAGGAATATGTATACTTTTTATTGGAGACTCTGTTTAAAATGATCTTCTCTAGGTATCTGGAAATATACTGCCAATCTGGAGGGGGCTTTGGTAACATCTCAACAGGTTTAAACATAGTCAGCTGTCTTCCCTTTCAAAAAAAAAAAAAACCCAAAAAAACATTTGGGTCGTGTTAGTAAAAGTGCATTTGTAAAAAAATATTTTAATTATTTAATTATTTATTTATTATTACAGTGGAACCTCGGATTGCGAGTAATGCGGTTTACAAGTGATCCGCAAGACAAGCAAAAATTTGTAATACATTTTTATTTGAAAAACGAGCAAGTCTTGGTTTACGAGTGCCGAGTATCATGTATCATGTATCACGCATGCGCTTTTGTTTTTACACCGAGCGTCATGTGATCATAACTGAGCAAATGATTTTTCTCTCTCTTGCACTGCAGAATTGTGGGTGATCGTCTCCCCTGCTGGGTCTTAGTGCTTAGTGCTGGGTTAGTGGTCATCTCTTACTGGTATAATCAACATCTCCCTCTCTGTTTCAGCATGGCTCCTATGTGTGTGTGCGCACGTAATTTGACACCGACACACACCGACACACGCGCACACACACTCTCTTGCCTTTACACCCCCTCCCCGGCTTCACACACATACAGACACACACACACTCTCTGCTTTACACAGAAAAATCTGCTCTGTCGCGATTATTTTCAAAGGTAAAGAGCTGGTTCATTTGTTGTTTTTTATTTACTTTACGGCAGTGATTCCGTTAGTATGCGCTCACGCCAGTGTCATTAGAGAGATCTTTTTTTTCACGTTAAAACAGTGTTTCTGTTGTGTTTATGTTTGTTGTGAAACTTAAAATGCGAGGTGCGGGAAGAGAGGAGGAGTTTTACTGTGCAAGATGAGGCAAGGGAAAAGGTTAATTCCACACACACACACACACACACACACACACACACACACACACACACACACACACACACACACACACACACACACACACACACACACAAATACATGGCGCCTGCGCACACAAACGGAAACACTTATCTGTTGGGATTTATTTTTACTTTTTTTTACGTGCAGGTTAATTTGTTTTATTTTTACTTTATATAGTGTGTTAATAATTTTTATGTATTTATTTTTTGGGCTGTGCAATGACTAATTTGGGTTTTCATTATTTCTTATGGAAAAATTAAATTTGGTTTACGAGTGTTTTGGAATATGAGCCCGCTTCTGGAATAAATTAAGCTCGTAATCCAAGGTTCCACTCTGAAAAATAGAATTGTAAAAATGTTTGCATACATTTTTATGAGTTTCTTAAAATATTGTTTATGCTGTAATGACAGTGTGCGCTCAAACTGGAATGAACTCCATAAGTTTATGCAATAACCTGATGATTGTTGTTTAATTGAACCGATCAGAGTGTTGTCTAAAAACGTGCTTCAGTGGAAGTAATATAACTCAGTATTCACTGAAATTTAATATATATTAAATTTAATATTTATTACTTAGACTAATGACTTGTCTTTCACTGTTATCATACAGGAAGAATTTATTCTTACTGACATATTGTACATTTTCTTTAACAGATATTTTATGAAAACAAGTATCAGTATGAAGCCCCTTGTAGAGGAACTTAAAAACCCGATAATCCATGTATTAGTGGAAGGGATATGACTCATACCTTTAACATGGTTTCTCACCTGTTATGTGGCCTGGGTTAAATTTTTATTCAATGCCCAAACCTACGTAAAACCTGTGCCAAGTTGTGTGCGAATCAGATGGACTGCTGTGGCGACCCCTCGACAAGAGCAGCCAAAAAACTATCACAGCCACTACCACTAGGCATATTGAATATTCCTTATTAGACTGTGTTCATTTCCAAATTTAAATTAATAATTAAAAAAATTAATGTTACCTCAGACATTTTGGTCCCAACTATATGTACAGTATATAAAATATTAGGTTCAAAAACTGACCTGAGATGAGAACCTACTGCTTAGAAACAATACTATGCCTTTGGGAAAGTTCCAAAGTTGAATGTGTTACTTCCTGCTGATAATGTCAAAATACCAGTGGTCCCTTAAATCAATAAGCAAAAACAACAGAATCACTCTCTTTCCAATAAAACAGAGAGCACGAGGATGTCTGGTATAAGACACAGATCGGTAATATGAGGGTGGTCACTATAAGAGAAAGTAAGATGATAATCATGTAAACAAAAAAAAGTGAAGTGAAAAGTGAAGTGAGTGTTTCAAGCTAATTTTCACAGTTTGCTGATAATATAAGTGAAATGTCTTCACTTCTCTCTTTCTTTTAGCTATACTTTTCTGTAAAGAAACTATTTAAAAGTGTAATCTTACACACATTTCCATACATAAGAAACAGAAAAGACATGTTCCATTTCTTGAAATGGTTCACATACTGTAGTCCACATATACAATGTATAACACACTCCATACATACAATACATACAAGGTGTCTATTCAGAATATATGAAAATACAAAAATTAATAGAGTCGAAATCATTAATCATATTTAAAAAACAAAGCACTGCAAAGCTGACCAGGATGCAGTTATAGAAGAAGAAAAACACAGATGGGGATGTGTGGATGGAGAGATTGACGGTGATACTTGAAAAGCTGATTATTATAAATAAATCAAATGAATTAAAATTACTTCCTGTATCATCGATACACAAGATGGCTTTTTGTCTTGAAGATACTTTTTGGACTGCACTGTTAGAGTGTGCTGGCATTGACATGCAGCGTAATTCAACTACATTACATTGGCATAAATGCTTTGAGAAGGATCAGAGGGGATTGTGGGTAGCATGTTGCAGTAATCTCCGGACGTTCCCTCGTCTGAGGCAAAAGAGCTTCTGGTGTGTTTAACCCGCTTATAATCAAAGACAGTAAACACAGAGGAACAGAAACAAAATGTATACGTTTTCATGGTTTTAAAAGGCAATAATATTTAGTACTTCACACACACACACACACACACACACACACACACACACACACACACACACACACACATTGATAATTTAATTGATGTAGACATTTACCTCTGGGTCATTTCCTGCATCTTGGCCAGAACATTCACCAGTAAAAGAAGTTCCTCCTAAAAAAATATATTAACATTATCTGTTTTCATGACTAGAAAACCTGTTATGTATTTTTCATATTATTCATATAAATAATTAACAAAACCTAAAACCTTTCAGACATCATTACGTAGCAAACCATGTAGTAATTAATTAAATAAATTTTCTTTTCAGATTGTTTATAAAGATTTGACCTTGTATCCTGCGGCTCTTCTGCAAAACCACAATGAGGAAAATGACTCCAATTAGAAGCAACGCCAACGTCACAGACACAGGGATCACAGCGGAAGCTCGAAATCCTGAAAGAGAAAAATACCAGTCCCTTTAACCTACAGTACATGCTGGTCATTTATGAGAGATCAGATTCAAAGTCTTGGAGTTAGATTATATGTGTAATGCGCATCTGAGCAAAATCACCTGCTGGAGGAGAAGCTGATATAAGCTCAAATGATGATGATGATGATGATGATAATGATGATGTTGATGATGAAGGCTGTGTTGGTTTCCAGGTTGAAACAGGAACATGTGGATCTAAAGCAGTGTATGTTTCGTAAGAAAATAAATGACATTAGGCTGTTAGTCAAATCGAGTACATGACCGATAACAGTACCGATACAACTCAGTGCAGTTTACAGTGTCTCTACAGACTCACCAACTGTCAGGTTGATCTGTGTGAAATAAACCTTGTATCCATGATCAGATTCCCAGGCTGCTTCAGCTCCACACAAGTATGCACCAGAGTCTTGCTCAGTTACATTTCTAATACTCACACTCAAGATTTGCCTTTCTCTGTCATCATGCAGGAAGAATTTCCCTATATTTACATTTTTTTCACTTTCTTTAATGGGAACTTTTCTTTTATGAGAACAAACTGAATCTTGTAGCCCCATCTTGCAGAGAAACTTGGGATTACTCCTGAGGGATTCTGGGTATTTACAGCTGATGTTCAAATCTCGTCCTACATGGACAGTCTCACTGATGGACTTCTCATCGGACAGATCTGCAAATCACAATTTATTTGTATAGTGCTTTTAACAGTGGTCAATGTCAGAAAACAGCTTTATAAAATCAAAAAGCAAATTAGAGAATTGAGTTTAAAATGTAGTTTAAAAGGAAAATGTATAAATCAAAAACAACCCTGTAGAGTATATGTGTCCTAACTCCTTGAGACTCAACAGGGAATAGGGTCCTTATTTGGGTAATAACAGATAACAGGGATTGATCTGCAGTCATACTGTGTGTTAGAAGGCTGGATGTTCAGTATAACATGAGTTAATATGGATTCCAGTTTGTTATTGGAAGCTCAGTTAGACTATAGGGAACTCCAGTTCTGAACTATCGCGCAATTGCAGTCAAGAGTCCTCAGCGAACAGGTGTTAGCATCAGCCGAGGCCAAAACTGTGATGCTTACATGTGCTACTAAAGTAGGACTATTTGGTATTTTGTCTGCTAATGCATCTAGAGCTTTGTCAAGGTGAACAGAAAGCAGTGGTGGGAGACTCACCTTCATTTACCTTCAGTTCCACTGGTGTGTAAATGTCTATCCGTGATTGTATATCAACTCCACACTGGTATGACCCAGTGTCCTGTACAGTGAGCTCTCTGATCATCACCCAGAACTCTGCTGATTTGGTGTCATCATACAGTGAGAATCTTCCTGAAGGTTTCCACTTATTCTTATCTTCTGTCTTTATTTGGTCAGAACAGCCTGGTGATGAACCCTTACAGAAATATTTCTTGTTTTGTGTGTATCCTGTATCATACTTGCACCTGATCAGGACTCCTCCTCCTGAATATCCCGTTACTTCCATGGAATCTCCTCCATCTAACAACCAAACATCCATCTGAGCAAAACCTTCCTTCATGTAACACTGCTGCTGAGAGTGAGGATTATTCTGAAGTGCATTTCTTTACCTGAGATCAGACAGAGGGTGAAGATGAGGAGGATCTTCATCCTGRGTTCACACTCACACATCTCCACACCAACTCCACTTCAGAAAGATATTAAAGCTCCTGTTCTGTTACACACTGTTACTGTCTCCGTCCTGCTCTGTGAGTGTGCTCTCTGTCTTTATCTGTGTCTTATCAACAGTGTGATACAAGTGGCCACTTCCCCTTCTAGCAGTTTGAGAAAAAAAGATGTGAAGTAGGTGTATGTGAGGAAAAACACAAGTGAAATACACTCACTTACTCACTGTCTACACCGCTTTATCCTGTTTGTGAGGGGCCTGGAGCCTATTCCAGGAGAGTTAAGGAAAGAGGTGGGGTATACCCTGACAGGGTGCCAATCGATCATGGTCAATAGAAAAATGAGCAATAGAAAAATGTTGTCATGTGATCTGATGAATATCATCTGGGTGAGAAGGGAAGTACATGAGGTGTTGCACCACTGTACAAGCCTCTGGAGGCAATGTTATGACCTGGGGTTGGACATATTCCGAGAGCATTAATGTTTTATTTATTTTGAGAATAATTTTCACACATGAACTAGAAACCACACTACATCCTGTAATCAAATCTAAGGGCAGTCAAACAAAATATTAGTGTTTGTGACTTTTTTAGGCCAGGTTATGTATTTCTTTATTCTGCTCCACTGAAAAAATGCCTCTACTGTGGTTTCGAACACAAAGTGTGTAACAGAGGAAGAAAGGCTGTCTTTAATGAAAACATTATTCAGTGTGGAGGAATAAACCTATTACTAATGAGAGAGTATGTTACGTGGTGCGGTATGGAGCCGCACCACGAGATGTTATATTGTTTGTAAGAGCCCTGACGCTGAGCTTCAGAGGGGGTGAATGAACTCAGTTTGAGAGAGTGCTTATAAGGCGCACAGGAAGCCTCTCCCTGTTGAAGATAGAGTGGGATTATTAATTAGAAACCAAAAAGAAACCAAAAGAAAACTGGAACCACAAAACAAACAGGGCTCTGTAGTCTATGCAAGAGCAGACAGGGCTCTGGAAACTAGAATTAAAACTTAATATCCTATCGGAGCCTCCGCCCTTACTGAGGATTTATCAGAAAGAGAGTTTTGTGCTTTAACACTATTACCCTGATGTGCACGCTGGATTGATGTGTGTCGCTTTCCTCTTTCTTGCGCTCTCTTGTCAGCGTCTTACGGAGTCAGAGGCTGGGTCTTTACCTTTGTCCCTCAACTTTTTATCCCCTTGTCTTTTTGTTTTTCCTTTTCTTTTTTGTCTTTCTTTCTTTTTGTGCACGAAGTGTGGAGATATCAGGACCCTTAAATAAACATGCCATTAAGTGTGGTGCATTCATGCTGATTTCCAGGCAAGTGCGTGTATAAATGGCCATGCCTCTGTCTGTTCAGAACTCCACAAGGTAGTAGCGCGTGGATCTGCCCGTTCTGAACAGCACAAAGTATTTATGCATGGTTCTGCCCCTTGTGAGACCCATGTCGTTATAGAGTAGAACTGAATTGTAGACATTTCTGATGTTACTGTGGAAAATAAACATCTTTACATATTCTCATTGTCTGACATTCTGAGAACAGCTTCCTGCAGACCATCTCTGCTGTCTGTGAACACTCAACATGTATGACACCGTCAGTATCTGCATCCGTTCAGTGATTTAAATAACTCCATCTACAGTGGAACCTCGGATTGTGTGGTAACTCGGTTTACGAGTGTTCCGCAAGATGAGCAAAGATTTTTAATAAATTTTGCCTTTGTCTTGGTTTACGAGTGCCGAGTTTTTTGACACCGACACACACACACACCGACACACACACACTCTCTCGCCTTTACACCCCCCTTCCCTGGCTTCACACAGACACACACACTCTGCTCTACACAGAAACTCTGCTCTGTCACAATTCTTTTCAAAGGTAAGATGCTGGTTCATTTTTTTTTACTTTACAGCAGTGATTCCATTAGTCTGCACTGACGCAAGTGTCATTAGAATTATTTACTTTTTCCCGTTAAAACTGTGTTTTCATTGTGTGTGTGTTTGTTGTGAAACTTAAAAAGTGAGGTGGGGAAGGGAGGAGGAGTTTTACTGTGTAAGACGAGGCGAGGGAAGGGGCTAATTCCACACATACACACACACACACACACACACACACAGACTCACACGGCGCCTGCGCTCACAAACGGAAACACTCATCTGTTGGGATTTATTTTAACTTTTTAAAAAGGTAACGTGCAGGTTAATTTGTTTTATTTTTCCTTTATATATTGTATTAATTATTTTTCTGTATTTGTTTTTTTGGGCTGTGGAACGAATTATTTAAGTTTTCATTATTTCATGATTTGATTTGGTTTACGAGTGTTTTGGAATACGAGCCTGCTGTATACTTTATATGCAAATCTACCGACTTATTGATAAGCATCTTAGCACACTATGAGCTATTTCTGTATAGCACAGTAGCTCTACACTGTTCAGCCATATTATGATTACTTGCCTAATATTGAGTAGGTCCCCCTTTTCCCACCGAAAGTGTTCTGACTCCTTTCTATGCAAATCACTATTAACCTTTTTAACAATTTGTACTAGAGTAGTTCTTCCATTGGATCTGACTACACAGGCTAGATTTCACCCCCAAAGTGCATCAGTGTGCCTTGACCCTGCCGCAGGTCTACTGCAGACATTAACATCCCACAAGGGCGGCAGTTGCTCTGATCCATCACAATTTGGCACTTGTCACAGGTACTTTACAATAAGTCATTATAATGACACCTAAAAGTGAGTAGGATATAGTAATGCGCTCATTAGACTAGTGAACATTTGATCCCTAAAGTTGATGTGTTGGACATAGGACAAATGGCCAAGCATAAGGATTTGAGCAACTTTGAACTTTGAAGTTATGATGGCTAGATGACTGAATCAGAGCAATTCCAAAACTGCAGCTCTTCTGGGATGTTCCTGGTCTGCAGTGGTCTGGGTGCCAAAGACTTGCTGATACACAATGGAAGTGAAGGCATGCCTATCTAGTCAGATCCAATAGTATAATTATAAAAGTGTAAATAAAGCCAATATGTCTCTGAGGCTGTCTAGTGGCTGGCTGATGTACAACCATCCGCATCTAAGTTTTTGGAATATGTGCCAGACTTACATTTCAACTCACATATATATTCCACAAATAAATTTTAGAAATGGCCTTCTGTCATTTTTACAAGATTCGTTGACCATGATGTCACATAAATTGGTTTTATGTAGGTTTCATGATGATCAATAAAAGGGCATGGTGGATGAGGTTTTGGACCATCGACCCAGTAACGCACAACACCACAAGGACCCGTTGCCCAAATCCTAGTACCAGACACCAAATAGGTCTTACCCCAAGGGGCCAAAGCTGCCCGGATTGCATAAGTGGAACCTACCCAAAACTTGGCATTGTACTATTATGGCTGCATCAATACTCCCATCTAGAGGCAGTATACTGTATTTGCACCTATTGCGTCCTCTGTTACTTTAAATAAACAAAATAAATTGTTTAACTTGTTGTTGCCATAAACCCTTTCTTTTGGTGTGAATGTATGTGTGTGTGCCCTGTGATGGATTGGCAACCTGTCCAGGGTGTACCCTGTCTCATCAGGAATAAGTGAGCCTCATGGGAAAATGCCTACATTTGTTTTCAATTTACCAATTGGCAGCCAGCTGTCTGAGACTTCCAGTCTGCATCACTAATGATTCAGGACTAAATGACAAAATGACACAAGCCACATGACATAACACTAATGGCATTGGATAAATTTAAATGAATATTCCTACTTTGTACTGAAGACCGTGTCAACAATTATTATTACTGTTTCTAGGTATCTGTAATGATACTGTCATCTAAAGGACCATTTAGTAACAACAGTTTATTTATTTATTTATTTATTTATTTATGTATGTATGTATGTATGTATGTATGTATGTATTATTATTATTATTATTATTATTATTATTATTATTATTACACACTATCATAAAGAACAACTTAAGTGAAAAATAGAATTGTAGAAATATTTACATACATTTTTATGACTTTCTTAATATTTGGAACTAGAATGGACTGGAAACCTGACAATCGGTGTTTAATTAAACTCATCAAAGCGTTGACTAAAAGTGTGCTTTGATGGAAGAGATATGACTCACCAGAGTCTTGCTCATTAAAATTTCTAATATGCACTAAAGACTTGTCTTTCAGATAGAATTATCATGCAGGAAGAATTTATCCTTATTTACATATTTTATACCTTCTTTAAAAGATATTTTATGAAAACAAGCATCAGTATAAATCTCCTTGTAGGGACCGTAGGAAAACCTGATGATCCATGTTTTGTACAAAGAAGTTAACATGGTAGGTTTCTCTCCTGCCATGCAGAAGAGCTGCGTTCAATTCCCATTTAATGCCCAAACCCCAGTTGCTGGATGCAGTGCTGGTCCCATAGCCAAGATAAAATGGGAGGATTGTGTGCGGATCAGATGGACTGCTGTGGCACCAATCTGCCACTAGGCACATTGAATATTCCTTATTAGACAGTTTTGTTTTTTGCTTTATAACATTCACTAAATTTAAACTTTCTGTTTATTTGGATGTCTGATATAAAACATAGATCAGTTATAATGAGTTTCACTGTAAGAGAAAATAAGATGATAATCATGTAAAGAAAAATGTGAAGTGAAAAGTGAAGTGGGTGTTTCAAGTTAATTTTGAGAGTTTGCTGTTAATATAAGTGAAATGTCTTCACTTCTCTCTTTCTTTTAGCAATACTTCTCTGTAAAGAAACTATTTAAAAGTGTAATCTTACACACATTTCCATACATAAGAAACAGAAAATACATGTTCCATTTCTTGCAATGGTTTACATACAATGTATATCACACTCCATACATACAATACATACATTGTATCTATTCGAAATAGATGACAATACAGAAATGAATAGAGTCAAAATCAAGAATCATATTTAAAAAATCAAACCACTGCAACGCTGACCAGGATGCAGTTATAGAAGACGAAAAACAAAGATGGGGATGTGTGGATGGAGAAAATGTCAGTGTTACTTGAAAACCTGATTATTATAAATGAATCACCTGAATTAACATGCATTATTCCTGAATCATAGACACAAGATCTCTTGTTTTTTCTTAATTTTAATCTTTGGACTGCACTGTTAAAGTTTGCTGGCATTGACATAAAAAAATAAGTAAAAATAAATCATTGCCGCATAATTCAACTACATTACGTTGGCATAAATGCTTTGAGAAGGATCAGAGGGGATTGTGGGTAGAATGTTGCAGTAATCTGCGGAAGTTCCCTCGTCAGATGCAGAAGAGCTTCTGTTGTGTTTAACCCGCTTATAATCAAAGACAGTAAACAGAGAGGAACAGAAACAAAATGTATTCATGTTTTCATGATTTTAGTAAGACAATTATATTTGGTACTAAACACACACAATGATAAAAACATTTACCTCTCGGTTATTTCCTTCGTCTTGGCCAGTACTACCAATAAAATAAGTTTCTCCTGAAAAAATATGATGATATATGAAATTATTATTATGATAACATTAGATGTAATCATGACTAAAAATTCTGTTGTGTATTTTTTTTTATATTAGTTGTACAAATAATTAACCAAAAACATAAAACCTTTCCGACATGATTACAGTAATAGCAAACCATGTATTAAATAAATTAAAATAAAATTTCTTTACAGAATGCATTGTAATATTTAACAGACTTGACCTTGCGTTCTGCGTCTCTTTTGCAAAATCACACTGAGGAATATGACTCCAATCAGAAGCAGCACCAGAGTTACAGACATAGGGATCACAGTGGAAGCTTGAAATCCTGAAAGAGTAAAAAAAACAGACATTTTAACCTACAAGAGTCTTAGAGTTAGATTGTGGGTGTGATGTGTATCTGAGCAGAATCACCTGCTGGAGGAGAAGCTGACATAAGCTCAAATGAGGATGATGATGATGATGATGATGATGATGGTAATGACTGTGTTGGTTTCCAGGTTGAAACAGGGACATGTGGACCTAAAGCAATGTGTATATATAGTGTATATATATATATAACGTGTAACATAATTATGTTATGTTAAGTGTAACATAATTTCAATTCTTGTAGCAGAATCGACAATAAAGTTGACTTTGACTTTGACCAACATTAAGTCATTAGTCAAATGTAGTATACTTGACTAATAACAGTATGCAGTTTATAGTGTCTCTCCAAACTCACCAGTAACTGTCAGGTTGATCTGTGTGAAATAAACCTTGTATCCATCATCAGATTCCCAGGCTGCTTCAGCTCCACACCAGTATTCACCAGAGTCTCGCTCAGTTACATTTCTAATACTCACATTCAAGATTTGTCTTTCTCTGTCATCATACACGGAGAATTTTCCCATATTTATGTATTTTCCACTTTCATTAACAGATTTTTTATAAAAACAAACTGACTCTTGTTGCCTTGTATTGCAGAGAAACTTGGGATTACTCCTGAGGGATTCTGGGTATTTACAGCTGATGTTCAAATCATCTCGTCCTACATGGACAGTCTCACTGATGGACTTCTCATAGGATTGATCTGCAAATCACAACAAATCAGATCAGTTTATATGTGTATGTTCAATTCAATTTAATTAAACTCAGTTTTATTTGTATAGCGCTTTTAACAGCTTGTCGCAAACCAGCTTTACAGAATCAAAAGAAAATTAGAGAAATGAGTTTAAAATGTTAGAGGAAAGATGTATAAATAAAAAATGTCAGATTATTCCTCTATATGTGTCCTAACTCTGATTAACAACTCTTAGACCTTTTTATTTCTTTTGCTAAAAATCATACTTCTAGCTTTATGTTCATCCTTATATCTGCACTTCATGTTGGTTCCTCCCCCTGGTTGGTTTCATATCATGTTATTTTTTTCCCCCTCTTAAGATGACTTCTTATTAGGAAATTAATGACTACAATTCAATTTGTATTAAAACATTGATATGGATATTGATAAACCTGGAAAGTCATAGTTAAAATGCCTGAGTAAACATAACTGCCTTTTAGACTTTAAGTAAAGAACAGTTAAAAGCTGAAATATTAAACAAAGAACAAGCTATGAAATAAACAAAGTAATGAAAAACATATTTCAATGATAAATGGTAAATAAACTAAAATTGAGCAAATGAATAGGGCAGGAAATTTCAAAAAGCAGTCTCCAGGTAATTTTGGAATTTAATTTTAAATTTAAAAAATAATTAGGAAATAATGTCAAAAAGCTCAAGAATGGAATGTATTTTTCAGCCAGTAAAAGAGAAAGAATACGTACATCATTATCTAGGTAAATTAAAAAAATTTAAAAAGTAACAAATGTTAAACTGATGCGTATGTGTAATAATACAGTAGGACTATTTTGTGTTTTGTCTGCTAATGCATCTAGAGCTTTGGGAAGATGAACTTAAAGCAGCGAGGGAAGACTCACCTTCATTTACCTTCAGTTCCACCGGTGTGTAAATGTCTATCCGTGATTGTATATCAATTACACACTGGTACGTCCCAGTGTCCTGTACAGTGAGCTCTCTGATCATCACCCAGAACTCTGCTGATTTGGTGTCATCATACAGTGAGAATCTTCCTGAATGTATCCACTCATTCTTATCTTCTGTCTTTATTTGGTCAGAACAGCCCGACCATGAACCCTTACAGAAATATTTATTGTTTTGTGTGTATTCTGTATCATACGTGCACTTGATAAGGACTCCTCCTCCTGAATATCCTGTTACTTCCTTGGAATCTCCTCCATCTAACAAAACACCAAACATCCATCTGAGCAAAACCTTCCTTCATGTAACACTGCTGCTGAGAGTGAGGATTATTCTGAAGTGCATTTCTTTACCTGAGATCAGACAGAGGGTGAAGATGAGGAGGATCTTCATCCTGAGTTCACACTCACACATCTCCACACCAACTCCACTTCAGAAAGATATTAAAGCTCCTGTTCTGTTACACACTGTTACTGTCTCTCTTAGTGTGCTTTGTGTCTTTATCTGTATCTTAACAACAACTTGATACAGTGGCCACTTCCTCTTTTAGCTGTTTGAGAAAAAAAACGTAAAGTATGTGTATGTGTGGAAAAACACAAGTGAAATACACTCACTCATTGTCAGTGTTGGGTGTAACAGGTTACAAAGTAACGCGTCAGAGTACTCAGATTACTTTTTTGATTTAATGAGTAATCTAACGTGTTCGATCCACCATTCAAGTACTCAGTTACTTAGTTACTTTTTCAAAAGTGTGTGTGTGTGTGTGTGTGTGTGTGAAAGTCGTCCTACAAGCCCGCCCCCGATAACGCTCCCCCTTCTGTTATTCCTGCTGTTAGACTCCTATCTCACCTATGCGGTTTAACTATGCGAGGGCCAACGCGTGGAAAGATGGAAACCTAATCGCAGCGCCAAAACCCGCGGCGAATCATGATGATCCGTCCTTATGGCCACCGTGCAAAACTGTGTAGGTGTAATAGAGGTATTAGTAGTTAACAGATTATGGGCCGAACTCTGCTGTATGATAATGGTACAATAATTATAAAGGTCTTGAATAAAGATTAGATAACATTGATATCACATAAATTAATTTTACCTGAAAGTTACCTGATGATCAATAAAAGGGCATGGTGCATGAGGTATTGGACAGTTGAACCAGTAACCCACCACACCCTATGGATCTACAGTACCAGACACCACAGCACACAAACAGAGGTCTTGTAAAGTCATACCTCAAGGGGCAAAAGGGGCATACCTCAAGGCACGAGGGCATTGCAAGGCATTGCAATATTATGGCTGGATCAATACTGCCATCTAGAGGACGTTTTAGTGAAAATACAATATATACAGCTTAAATTCAGCAGCGTTCCATTTTGGACCTAATATTCTAATATATTTGCGTTTGTGAAATTTCTTGTTGATAACAGCAAAACTGAACAGTTTTTAATTAAATCAACATTAACTAAACTCATTATACATTATACTCATTTAACTGGATAACTAATCATGACAGTGCGCATAGCCATAATAATGAACACACATACAAATAGATTACAACTGATGAATCTTAATTAAACATACATTATCCACCTTCATAGCTTCACACTTGAGTGTCAGCAAGGAAGAAGCTTAACCATTAAGTCTTGGTAAAACAATACATTTTATTATTGCCAAACTCATACAACAGAGACAAAGCAACATAAATGATAGGAAATTGACAATTAGATAGATATTAAATAGTAAGTTAAACAAAGTGTATACATTTAAGTGAAAGAGTCTAATGAGCACATTAACTGAAGCTAAAAACCCTTCACAAATGATGCTAATTAGGTCAGAATATACAGTATATGAGCACAAACTGTAGTACTAGAACTTACAAAAGAATAAGCAAAAATGTTAATGTGCATGTTAGAGTTACTGCTTCGAATACTAAAGAAAGACGACGAAGGAGGAGGAGGACGAGGAGGGGGACTGTTGTAAAATTTGGAACCTTAAGAATGAGAAATTTTCAAGCAGGAATTTTTAGGTCAATACAGTGTTTCAATGTTAATTTGTCAGTGTTACAGATGAAGTGTTTTGAAAGTAGGATTAAAGTGTTGGGAAAAAGTTTTTTTTTTCTTTCTTTTTTTCCCCCATATTTGTCGCACTTAAATGGTCTGGCAATAATTAGGCCTGGGTGTGGCAATTGAAATTTAACACAGCTTTCCAAAAAATGTGGTTAATCACAGTTCACTTATGATTTACCAAGAAGAGCAATTATTTTTCACATAGGGCCAGATAGTTTTTTTTTTTTTTTTTACAGCTTTTTCCCCTTATTAAATTAATTTTAAAAAAGCATTTTGTATTTACTTGGGTTATCTCTGTGAAATATTAAAATTTGTTTAATGATCTGAACCATTTAAGTGTGATAAATATGAACAAAACAGGATGGAGCAAATACTTTTTTACAGCATTGTGTTTTGAAAAAATGACATTTATTTTATTTTATTTATTTATTTGATAAATGTTGAATGAATTAATATTATATTGTTGGTTGAACATCTTATAGTAAAACTTTGTTGAGAAAAAAAGGTTAGGGTTTTTGTTTTTTTGCGTTCTTGAAAACCTTAAAGATACAGACTAAATATACTAAAATAATTAAGTTGAATTAAGCATCCAGTCAGCAGCTCCACTTGCCGTAAGAAGTGCTGGAAGAGCCCACATATTTAAAAACAATATTGATTCGCTAAGAACTAAAGTGGGAGGGTTGCACAGTGCTGCGCTCGAAGGATGATTTGACAAAATCCAATCAGAGCTCAGCCTCAAGTCACATATTTTTCAAAAATGTACGTGCCTACATAGACACTCGTTTGTCCGATGCCCTGTGTACATGAACACAAATTAACGTAATACAGTTTAGATTTTTTTAATTGCAAATAAATTATATTAAGAAATACAGTGGAATATAATTACTTTATTTCATTATTAAAATAAATAATTATTATGCTAAATAATTACATGTTAAAGGAGCATTCTTCTCTGCCTAACTTTAAGGGTGGCGGCGCCACTGGTTATGACATTGTAATAAAAAAAATTACTTTGATTAGTTTTAGAAAAATAAAGGTTTTTTTTAACTAATGTTTGTGTTTTAATTGTTGGGGTATCATTAGGCAAAAAAAAAAGATTTAATAGAAAAGCCATCACTTGAACCAACTACATCAGTGGGCTACAATGGAAGAAAACACAATTTTATCAAAATAATTAACGTCAACTTTTAAAAATAGCCTTGTTGTAATAATATTATGACAGTAACATGACTGAATCATAGTCACACACCAAACATTTTCTTTTTTTAAAATAATCAACAGATTTCTCAGCCAATTGAAATATTAGAAAGACCTCTGGGTAACTGAGCTGTGGAATAGATGTCCTGATCATGAGGGTTCATAGGTACTTGAGGAGAAGAATAAATAGACTCATAGGAGTTTTTGTGTAACACCATATTGCCATAAACAGTTTGAGCGTTTGAGGCAGAAATTCGTCTGGCGTCTTCAATCTCCGCGTACTCACAGAAATCAAGAGGAACCTGAGAGCAAAGAGAATAAAAAAAGAAGATCAGGTTTTGCTATTACTACTACTACTACTACTACCACACACACACACACACACACACACACACACACACACACACACACACACACACACACACACACACACACATATGCACAAAACTGTGAAGATATATACTGTACCACTTGATTGTTTTGAGAGTCTTGGACAGAACCTCTACCAGAACAAGCTGCATCTGCTAAAAACAACAACAACAACAACACAGCTATGTCACCGGTTTAAATATGAGAGCCAAATTGAGTCAAAGTGAGATGTTTGACTGTGCAGAAGAACAGAACAGAATTATGAGTGTAAAAACTCCCTTTATTTCTCTATATACAGTAATCCCCTGCTACACTAATGCACTTATCCCAGTGTTTCACTCATGATTGGATGGGTACAATAATGAACAATGATTCGATTGCCTGCTTTATATCTGAACCACCGGCCTCCCAGGAGCTCCTTTAATGGCCCAAACATATGGAAAGGCTTGGAGTGAGGTCAGGACTGTGCGGGGGATGTGGCAATAACTCCCAGATTAATTTCTGTGATCGGTGAATGATGTAAATGATGATGGTGAATAATTGTGTGTACAGTTCACACAGACAGATGTGTCCCTTGCACAATTTGGCAACAAGTTATCCATCGATTTTTAAGCATCTAATGTTTCTCTCCGTGAATATTCAGGGAGCCTACTGCAATGGGCTCCGGGTTGGCTGGGATTTCAGTAACATTCGTTACTGCAGTGAATCCACGTTCTTATTTTTGGGGAGGAGAGAGTGAATGTGGAGGAAGAACAGGCACAAGACCTCAATGCTCATACAGTCATTCATCACACATGTCCACCAGTGAATCTATTATTCACATATGACGATGCATCTCTTACTTTGACATAATCACACCTAAAGACTATTGTATGCAGTTTCTACATTCACTTCGATATGCACAACAGAAACTGAGCTCAGGATTAAACCCCAGAATCTGAGGCGGCAGCTCTACCATGCAAATGAATCAGTCATAGTGAATGTTTCAAAACCTCTAAAAAAGATACCTTTAATCTTGTGTCTCTTTCGCAGAATCAGAATAAGCAATATAACTCCGATCAGAATCAGCAGCAAAATTACAGACACAAGAATCACAGTGGAAGCTGGAAATCCTGGAAGAGAAACAAACACTCACTTTAACCTACATGCTGATCATTTAGAAGAGATCAGATCAATAAAAGTCATGAAGTTAGATTATGGCTGTGATGTGCATCTGAGCAAAATCACCTGCTGGAGGAGAAGCTGGCGAGGGTCAGAATTCATGTTTATTTGTTGTTGATGATGATGACGATGATGAAGATTGTGGTGGTATCAAGATTGAAATTGGGTCATGTGATTTTAAAGCATGGACAAGTTTAGTTTGATAATAAATGACTGCTGTGAAAAATTGCTGAGTTTCAATTAGTACATCTGATAAATCACAGGAAGTACTGTATACAGAAGCACAGGGAGAGCAGAGAACAGACTTTAAACCTAATCACATTATCTTTACATAATTTAGCATATAAGTTTATGTAATTTCATGTGTTAATATAATTCTTTCTAAAAGTAACCACCCTATTTTTCCTGCTATTATGGATATATTCACTAACTGCCAATAATATCACCGCTTAGTCCTGGTTAGCATGTATACTGACTCTGTGCATCACACAAAACCTTAAAATAATTAATTCACTGTGTCTCTGTGTCTCTCCAAACTCACCAGTAACTGTCAGGTTGATCTGTGTGAAATAAACCTTGTATCCATGATCAGATTCCCAGGCTGCTTCAGCTCCACACCAGTATTCACCAGAGTCTCGCTCAGTTACATTTCTAATACTCACAATCAAGATTCGTCTTTCTCTGTCATCATACAGGGAGAATTTCCCCATATTTACATATTTTGTACTTTCATTAACAGATGAATTATGAGAACAAGCTAAATCATGTAGCCTTGTCCTGCAGAGAAACTTGGGATTACTCCTGAGGGATTCTGGGTATTTACAGCTGATGTTCAAATCTTGTCCAACATGGACAGTCTCACTGATGAAAGTGTCATTGAACAGATCTGTAAATCACAACAAATCAGATCAAATAATGTGTTTTCGTTTCCTTATTTTGACCAACATCCCTAGTATAGGTAGAAAGTATAATTGCATATGAATATAAAACACATTTCTTTTGTTAAACCACAAAAGACAAAACATTTCTTTAAAATAACCAAGCAGAAAAAGAAAGACAATCGGAAAGAAGTATTTATGCAAAAAGTACAAAAAAAAAGCATTAATGGTGATCAGAGAATTAATTTCTTAAACACAGACAGGAGTGGAAAAATATTGCAATGATGTTTTTTTCCCTATGTTTGTAAGTACGTTTGTAAGAGAAATAGAACCCGAAAAAATAATTTATACAAAAACCTAACAAACAAAAAATTGTATGTAAGTTTGTAAAAGATTAGAATAAAACTGTAATTGTCTCCTAAAGTGATACTTAAGTGTAGCATAATGAAGGCAGTGGTGGGAGACTTACCTTCATTTACCTTCAGTTCCACTTGTGTATAAATATCTTTAAAAAGTATTATATCAACTCCACAGTGGTACGTCCCAGTGTCCTGTACAGTGAGCTCTCTGATCATCACCCAGAACTCTGCTGATTTGGTGTCATCATACAGTGAGAATCTTCCTGAATGTATCCACTCATTCTTATCTTCTGACTTTATTTGGTCAGAACATCCTGGTGGTGAACCCTTACAGAAATATTTCTTGTTTTGTGTGTATTCTGTATCATACATGCACTTGATAAGGACTCCTCCTCCTGAATATCCTGTTACTTCCCTGGAATCTCCTCCATCTAACAAAACACCAAACATCCAACTGAGCGAAACCTTCCTTCATGTAACACTGCTGCTGAGAGTGAGGATTATTCTGAAGTGCATTTCTTTACCTGAGATCAGACAGAGGGTGAAGATGAGGAGGATCTTCATCCTGAGTTCACACTCACACATCTCCACACCAACTCCACTTCAGAAAGATATTAAAGCTCCTGTTCTGTTACACACTGTCTCCGTCCTGCTCTGTGAGTTCACTCTGTGTCTTCATCTGTGTCTTAATCAGACAGAACTAATGCAGTTACCATTTCCTTTTTGGCTTGTGTAACCTTGTGTAACCTCATGGCCCTTTTAGACTCAAAACCACAGAACTCACATTTCCTTTAGAGATTTGTAGATGGTTTTACTTGGTTGGTGCGTAGGAGTAAGTAGAGTAATTCTAACTTTCAAAAGTATAACTTTCTGAGTATACAGTACCATGCTAGTGACAATAATTTGGACTCTGTCTGTGTCCACAATGCCAACATTATTGTTATTATCATTATCATCATTTTTATTGCCTTTCTTGAACCTTTGAACACTACGCATGAGGATTGCATAGCGACTCTCAAGTTAAATTCATCAGCTTTTTGTTTTTGGACAAAAAATTTGAGTCCAAAAATCTGAGCATTAGTACAGCATTCATTTGGCAATTCAACACAAACATCTTTATTACACAGAACTGTACTGTAAATACTATCAGCAAAACATAATATGTACAGAGTGATAAATACTGTAGAATCGTAAATTAAAAAATATATATATTTATTTGTTTATTTAATTGAATTTTATAATATTTGGTAAATCTTTTTCATCTTTTTGTTCATTATCACAAATTTGATAAATTGTGATCTAGACACGACGCAACTTCTTTAATATTGAGTAGTTAATATTAGATGGTCCACACATTTTGGAACAAATTTAGTTCTTTTTTGTCATTTGTCCTTGGTGCACCACTACATTGAATTTGAAATAAAACTCTCGTTAATTCAAACGTTAATTCAATGGGTTTGACAAAAGTTTGTTGTTAATCTTTGAGGAATAACAGACATTTTCATACACACACACACACACACACACACATTTTAGGGGCTCATACAGTATATAATTGAACAAATGGCTCACAGGTCACTCCATAATTTGTCAAGCATGTAAAATCCTGGATGTGTTTATGAGTGTAACATTTACATTTGATAGCTGTTTGCTCAAACTCTCACTGAGAAACATTTGGAGAGGCCAATATAACTGGAACATTCTTAAAAAGAAGGAATTAACTAGCAATCTCATAAACAGCAAAAGGCTTGGAAGACCATGGAAGACAACTAAAGTGGATGACCTCAGAATTCAGTCCATGGAGAAGATGAGCACTTTCATGACATCTAGCCAAGTCAAAAACCTTTGATAAGGCAGGCAAATGTAATTGTTTATACAGATGTAGATCATCGATTCATCATAATATTCTAAGCATTTAAAGAGGATTAAAAACATGGTTAAATAAACAAATATATGTAACATCAAGAAAGACATCTTCACAGGACATGTATCACATGAGACAAATTTCTCTAAGAGTGAGATTTCGCTGCACTGTTACATTTACTGTTACTTTTTTGTGGTGACTGGATAGCAGGAAAAAGGGAGAATGGTGGAGTGAGCAGGCCACTGATGAGCTCTTGAGCTCCTGCCTGCTGATGTGAGATGACAGACATGCAGACCTACAGTATGGTGGGGTTCGGATCCGCAGATATACAGATTGGTGGGTGTTTCAGCTAAGGTGGTGAGCTAGCAGTGACAGCAGGCCAACAATAAAGATTCAATAAAATACAGCTGAGCAGGTTGAGCGAGTCACTGGGGTGAAAGAGAGCTTTGGCATAGTCAGGGCAGGGCAGGAAAGGCACAGGATCCATAAAGTACCAAGCACACTACACATCCTTCTCACGATCCACTGGTTCTTCTGAGTGTTGACCACTAGAGGGCACTGTGTGCCCCATCATATAGTTTTGTCGTTTTTGTTTGTTGACTCAGTTTCCCAGAAGGCACCTTGGTCAGGTGATGAGAGTGCTCACCTGAACCGGGGTAGCTCATTAGACATCCTATAAAAAGCTGTTTGTTCTGGGAAACTGGGTTGAGCATTAAATAAATATTACTGTCAAGTGGGCATTCCTTTTTTGTTTGATTTCTATGTAAAGAAGTCTCTAGTGGTGGTTATGTTTGTTAATTTGGTGTGTGAATTCATGGAGCTGTCTTGTTAAATGTTAGTTAAAATTGTAATTACTGATTATTACATGTAACAAGTAATCAGATTAATTATAAAAAAAAATACTTCCAAGTTGCTTGGACATCTGTCACTGTGTGCGCCTGTGAAGGGCGTGTGCCTCAACCTGCTGTAGCTCCTCACTCACGCCGTAGGCTCCCTATGTAAGCGCCCCCGTCCCCTTCTGTCAGGCTCGCTAGAGGGCGTTGTGGATCCAAGTGCTGAGGTTTGGAGTGTATGCCGATTGACGTGAC
>QMIH01004101.1:0-20817 GCA_003987875.1 Clarias batrachus | reverse complement strand
CCCCCCTCGTCTCACAGTGCCTTATATATTCTAACGGACCAGGTCATGGTGACATCTCATAAAACACATAATCTTTAAGAAAACAACCGAGCTGTTCCATTGGCTGCTTATAAGCAGGCGAGTGACTCTGCTGGTGCTGAGTCTCTGTCAGAGTGTATAGATCAAGTCCTTTATTCCCTGTACATTTTGTTCTTTCTCTCATGTACACAGTCCTAGCTCTGYAATWCTAACTGWCCCAGGATTATGTAGATATTTTAGTAACATACACACATAATTGATTAAAATATTCTACCACACAAGGAATTTGATTCCAGCTGTTTRCGGCTCTGAAGTACAGACCTGCTTTTCCTTGTGCCTCTCTGAATTTAGTTTTTAGCTCACTCTTGCACTGCAACTCAATCAGTCCCATTTGCAGTCAACAAAACGCTGATCAAATTCCTGCTGTAGCTTTCCAGTAGCAGAGGCATACAGTATTCATCACCACTGAATGCTGTGCCATCCTCCACAAGAGGTCTGCATGTTGTGAAATGACTGAGGTTTTTGGCAGAAAGCTGACTTTTCTACAATCTTAGTTTTGTGGAGAAGGCTCTCACACTATCTTATGCTGCTGTGATGAGTTGACCAGGGTCCTGGAACTTCAGGTTAGGGATGAACTCCTGTGATATGTCCATTACACTGAAAAAAAYGACTTTTTGGTGTGGTAAAATATATTAAATTAACCTTCATAATTTCCTTCTAGAATTTCCTAAGTAAAAGTTTAAATACATACACATTTAATTCATATAATAAATGAACTAAGTGGAAAAAGTTAAATATTATGATGTATTTATTTGTACGATTTAAATGTTTTATAGTCACTGCACATAAACCTAGTAATATTAAGTAATTTTTACTTTTAAAGTTTAGTTTCAATTTCAAATTAAACCGCGCATGCGTGTTTGGAGACACTATACCCGCGCTCTGGATCAGTCAGGTGGGGATCATCACGGAGGTACTGCGTGGCGTGGCTGGAGCTGGGGTTGGAGTTTGTCGTTTTCGAGGTAAGTGTACCTTTCTGTTTTGGATGTGATTCTCGAGATGCATAAAACACCGTTTTTTGTGAAAAAAAAAAGACTAACCGAAATGTGTGTTTCTTACCCCCACCCTCGTGAAAACGGCGTGTTCAGAGAAAGGTTTGCMCGTGAGAGGTTGTGCTTGGACCACTGAGCTTCTACAGATTTTAAAATTGGCATTGTTACCGTTTTTTTAATCATTAGAATGGAGAGGCTTTTCCTTATCATAACATGCATTGTGTTGTTTTTAATGACWTTATCGTGATAAAATCACACAACCCATGATTTTTATGCTGCATTTAAATGTTAATCTGTAATTTGTTTAGCAAATGCAAAATCTTGTTAACACATGTTTCTATCAATGTCCTGTTACTGTGTATTTCAAAATTTGGATACAGARCAGAAAGCTAATTTAGGACTCTATAGAAGTTACTGTTCTACTTATCACATTTAGGCACTTATAAATCTATATACATATTTTCTTGCTACAATGTTGCTGTTAWTTTTACTTGTTCTTCATTGCAAAATATAAAATGGTGATTAAGTGTTTGCCATTAACAAATTGTGTCTGTTCGTTTACAGGGTGATCTTACTCTTTCACTGAAGATTGACTGATGATATTCAATACCTGTCTCAAACAGTAGGCATTTTGTTATAAATTGGCTATGCAAAAATTGCAGCTTCAGAACTTCAAAACGTTYTGAGCTCTTAAAACATTATAGATTTAAACATCTGCAGACTGGACGAGGTCAGTCAGTACCCTGCTTGTTCTCAGAATGTCCTTATTTGTTTAAAAGCTGGGGTGCACTTAGCACACRTTTATCAAGAGAGCATAGTCAAACTGAACAGTTYGGGCAAGTTTCTTCATTTACATGCTTGGTATGTAATTTGTGTAATTTTAGCTCAGAGAGGCGATATTTTGAACAATTTGGAATTCATCTGAAAAAGCATGAAACTGTTCATTGTGTTTTTAAAGACTGCAACTTCAGCAGTAATATATTTYCAACTTTCGCTACACATAGAAGTAGAAAGCACAATTCTCACTGCCTTGAAGACTTTAAACACTGTGTATTACAGACATATGTAATTCAGGCAACAAAAGATTGTAGTTTGCTGGTAGATGTCAGTAARGATACGTCTGATGAAGCGCTTATCCAAGAGAGTGAAGATGTATTTCAAGTCATTGTTCATCATCTTGGTTCTTTATTACTCAAATTGGTCTGTATCTTCAATGTGCCTAGTAGATGCATCGATGACATTGTAGRGGAGTTTCAATTTATTTCTTGTTCAGCATCTGCACCTGTTATCACAAACATTGTCCTTAACACACTAAAAACCCATAACTGCTCTGTTGAAGAAGTGATGATCACAGATTTGGTTAAAAGCCTTTGCGAGTTAAATCCCATCAGTGCAACCCTAAGTTCAGAAGGTCCCCTTGGCACAGCATACCAGAGAAATAAGTACATAAAGAAMAMTTTTCTGTTGTTGAACCTTTCGAGTASATTCTTGATGCAGAAGAAGGCAGGTCCTTCCAATATGTACCAATTTTACTGTCTTTGACAGAACATCTTAAAAATAGTGACATTCAGGAAAAGGTCTTAAAGGGTGCAAGGCACTGTGGTTCTTCATGTCAGTACAGTAGTTTTGGTGATGGTTCCCACTTCAAGAATAACAAATTTCTATCTGGAGARGATTTAAGACTTTCACTTCTACTCTACTGTGATGACTTTGAAATTTGTAATCCTTTAGGAACCTCCCGCAAAAAGCACTAGGTAACYGGTGTCTACTGGGTGTTGGCTGATATTCTGTCTGCATTAAGGTCTAYGCTTTCATCAATTAACTTGGCTATTTTGTGTAAGGCAAATGATGTTYAGAAATTTGGATTTCTTGAGATTGCTTGAGCCATTATTAAATGATTTGAAAAGATTTGAAGCGGATGGCATTTTTGTGCGTTGTTTGGGAAAAATCGTAAAAGGCACAGTATTTTCGGTGATTGCAGATAACCTTGGAGCTCACTCAGTTGGTGGGTTTGGTGAAAGATTTAGTGGGTCTTATACTTTCAGATTTTGTATTGGAGAGTGGCCCAAATTTCAGGAATGTGAAGTGAGGACAGGAGCATTCCCTCTGAGAACAAAAGAGCAGCACCAGTTGGATGTTGAAACAGCATTGGTTAGTGACATGCATAGGCATGGAGTTAAAAGGCAGTGTGCAGTTACTCAAAGATTGAATTATTTTCATGTGACAACGGGTTACCCACCAGATGTACTGCATAATTTGCTTGAGGGCATTGTGCCTGTAGAAGTGGCATTGTGTTTGGACGTCTTGATAAAGAAGAGGCTGTTCTCTCTTGAAGAGCTCAACAGAGTCATCAAGAATTTCCCATATAAGTGGAAAGACAGGACAAATTGTCCCCAGGGTATACCACCAAAATTTGCCTCTCGTAAAACCATTGGTGGTAATGCACATGAAAATTGATGCTTATTGAGGCTACTACCACTTATGATTGGTACCAAAGTACCGGAAAAGGAAGAGTCCTTCAGAATCCAAGCACAACATCTGACATACTTGAGAAACTTGCGGATGCGATATTCCACTACACTGCCTATCCCACTGGTCTTCAAATTGTGGCAGTTGTAGAAGCTCTGATGAAGACGCATTCATGTCTTCTAGAGCCTGGAACATCCTTTTCAGGTATGTATGGGTGGCAGCAACGGCTTAAATACAAGATGGCTAATTATCGCTCTAAAATGAGGAAAAGTAATGTACCTCTTCCTGAACTTGATATAAACTGCTTGAAAAGAAAGTCTCCTGGAGAGAGAAATCCTGCAAAAAACTGCTTAAACCAAAGAGAGCAGTGGCGAACTATCTCCCTCCACATCCAAGTGGAGAAAGTAACTACAGTCTGGAAATGGAAAGGCAGCAGCTTCTTAATGAAGAACAGAAGAAAAACAACACCAAGGTGATTCGAGAAAAAATGGCCGAAACATTCTCCTGGCGAAGGCTTGAGGTTGTGAGTGGCAGTCCAGCTGCTGAAAATGTCAAAGGAAGCTGGCCTGCTTTATTTAGTGAAGCTGAGGTAGGTTGAAGTAATAGTAATTTGAAACAATAATGTATTGTTGATTGCAATTATCGATTGAGCAAATTAACCAAAAATAAACAAAGTTAAAGTCAAAGTTAAAGTTGGATGTCAAATTAGTGTTGCTCTTTTCAGGTTGTTCATTACAAAGGAGATTGTTCATTTCACTATAAATATAAAAGATTTAAATGCCTTATAATATTGCTCCATGCATCAGACTTAAGATTTTCCCCAGTTTCTGCTGTTGTGCTCTTTAACCTTTGTCAATCTAGATCAAATTTCCCTGGAGCAGACCTTCATGTACAAACTCGACTACTATACACCAAAATGTATTGCCCTGATGAAGGCTAAGGGAGGTGTTGTTGGGACCAAGCTCTGGCCATTTCTGGACAAACTGAGTCAGGTGTGTAAAAGAATTAAATGGTAAAAAGAGCACTCCTGAATCCTGAATGAGTTAAAGAATCTGGACATATGTTCATACAGTATTGACTGCAGTTCTAATTTGTCCAAGTGGCATTGCCCACGAGAAAAAGAAGTAGAGTCATCCTTGATTCTTGCATCTCACTTTTTCCTTAATCCCTCCCTATTCTAGCTTGTATTTTTCTAACAGTGTCAGAAACTTCCTATTTTGTAAATTGCTTTGGCAAACTTACAGTACAAAAGATGAAGAAATGACTAAATGTACTTGTATAAATAAAATATTATGTATTGATACAATGTAAATATTTTCACAGAAACAAAGCATAGAGATGAAACGTGAATCTGTTATCCGCAGCCTCATTCTCTACCTTGGGGAGGAAGAAGAGGATTTCTTTGATGGTTGCCTGGTAAAGCATGGTTTTCTTATTAATGATAACATTTAAAATGTTAAAAATACAAGATAAAGATACATAAAGGGGTTGTCTTGTGTTCTGAAAAAATGCAGATTAATTTCTCACTTACTGTAGATATATTTATGTAAATGTACAAACTTGATTATTTATTGTTAATTACATAGATTTAAGATTGCTACATTTACAGCATCTCGGATTTATATTTTCAGTGCAGTAGCAGCAGTGATTATTAAAGATGATTATTTTAATCAATTATTCTTAAATTATTACTTTGAGTGTACTCTTTTATTACAAATAAATGCTTTATTTATAAATAATCTATTACAGTTTTGGAAATGTGTTTTTGTACTATTCATTCTTAACATGAAGACTTGTTTTAGTGATTTTACTATACTAAGCTTTTTCCCCGAAAAAAAAAGTAGTTTGTCAGTACCGGTTTCATTATTTATTTAGGGCTCAGTAGAACATTGTTAAATTTCTAAATAGCTGGGTATTGAAACATTATGTTGATAAAATTTCCTTTTTGCTCATATTGCTCATGTCAAAATGCGCTGTAGGGCCGTTTTCATGTCTTAAGAATTTATTAAAATCGTTAACAGCTCGATCTGGGGTCACTGTTTGAAAAATTTACCAACTGGCACAACGACTTTAGAGCCGATTTTAAATTGGAGACGTCGGGAGAGGTCGGTAGCACATTCAGCTCAGTGGAACGGGGGCCTAACCCCGCGCAGATTCATTTTAAATAAAGTGGAATATGTGAAGCCTTTTTGTTCTAAAAATCCAGTATCTCAAAATATTCAGTCATAAAAAGGATTTACAATACAGACAATTCCACCTTCTACTGGATATTACTTAGTACTTTTTATTGTAACAATAAAAACAGACTGACAACAGACAGACACTTTACCTGTTTAATGACACAGATGATGCACACAATAATAAGAGTGAAGAAGAAGAGGAACAATAATGCAGTGTGAACTGAGTCAATAATGAACAGAATAAAAAAATAAGTACAAAACGTGTATCTGGAAATGAAGACACAATAACTAACACTGTAGAATAATAAACACATTGAGTCCTGCATCTCTTCATTCACTAGTTAACATCAGAACGAGTGAAAAAACAAGTTTTAATTTGTTCTCATTAATGCTTTCCTTCTGCCTTCTGTATCTGTTGCATCATGTAGGCTTGTAGCTCTATAGGCTCTATAGTGTCTCAGCTCAATCTGTTTGTTTCCTCACTGTAGTCCTAATGCTCTGTCCAGTTCCTTACAACTGGCCAACAGCTGAATGATTTTGCTTATAACCAGAAATCAGCTGAATGTTCAGACTAAAGTTATAAAACTAAATTATTTAGAATAACAATTTATTACAAATAACCTAAAGTGAACACTGCTTTTAATAACAATAACCATTGCTATAGGAATACTTTGAATATGTACTTATTAGGAGTGGGCAATATGGATTCTCAGTATATTTAGGCTGAAWGGTGATTATACGATTTTGCATGATTTATATCTCTGTATTTTCTCAGTTCTAAGTCAATGCTGCATGTGAGATRTCTCAAGCAGTTTTATTCATTCAATTCAATTCAATTTTATTTTATTTGTATAACGCTTTTAACAATTGATATTGTCGCAAAGCAGCTTTACACAATCAAAAGAATTATTTAATTTTGTATGAAATGTGAATGTGAGTGAATCAAAATGATAAGATTTTACTAAATGAGACTCAGATCAAAATAACAATAAAAGGTTTCATTCCCTGTTTGAAACGTGCTACAAAACATGGAAAAGATTAAATATCTTAATATAAATAACATATTAAATAAATAAATAAGCTTATCTTTGAGAAAGCTTCTTCAGTTGTTCTCAAGAACAATAAAAGATTGATTTAAATAGAGTTAAATACAACAATAAAAATGTAAACACAACATAAATAATAACAGGCTTAGTTGCTCCGATGATGTAGTGAAGTTTTCAACTGAGGTAGAGTTACAGAGTGTCAGAGAGAAATAAATACTTTCCTGAGGGCATGATTTACTACGATGAGTGCGTTGAAATGCTATTGTCATGTTCTCACATGCATGTTTCATATCTGTTTAAGATCTCTACATTATGACTGAATATGTGTGTGTGTACATGTACATGTATGTAGGTATATACTGTCCTGTATATGTACTGTATATACTGCCCGGGCAGTGTGATCAGGGAAGAAATAAATCCACTGATGAAAAAATCTGGTCATTCAGTGTACTCAGGTCATTAGCTGACTAATTTTATAACATTGCTATGGGGCACTTAACATTGCTGAACCTGGACCTGACCAACAGAAGCGACCCCAGATCATAATACTGCCCCACAGGCTTGTACAGTAGGCACAAGGCACCATGGAACAGGAAACATTTTTTTTTCCCAACATTTCTTCTTGAAATGCTTCAGCAATCTCCTTAGTTGTTTTCTTTGTAGTGTGCAGACCTACTGTATAATTAGACCCTTCTGAAACAGAGTAACATCTTTTGAATAGGATATCTCTTCTGRCATGGTTGTTTAAGAAATGAGAAACTGCTCACTGCAGCAGTTCAGGTTAAATAACTTGTTACCAGCTGAACTGTATTAATCACTGCAGTAATTATTTAATGGAAGCTTTTTTTTTTTTCTTTTCAAATTTGCTTAGTTAAATCCATGTGGTGACTTTTTGTTACCCAGGCAGTGAAGATGTATACAGTACATACCTACATAGATAAATAATATAGATATCGAGTTAGCTATAGCTATATAAGCAGATTGATGAAGATATATATTTAGGCAGATAATCATGTAGTTATACATTTAGACATATATAAAAACTAACAGCTACTTTCCATCTAGTACTGTGCAAAAGTCTTGGGCACATACAAAAATATGGCATAAGCAAAAGATGCTTTTGCAAAAGATTTGAAAACAATTCGGCATAAAAGAAACTTATATAAAGAGCAATAAATAAAAAAATAAACAGTCAATATTTGGGGTAAAAACTCATTGCTTAAAATTAAAAGGAATTTTAGACACAGATTTGTGCAGTTTTATAAGAAAATAGTTGTTGGGTTTTACTGAGCATTCTGGAGAATATGAGTTCTTCTGGTAACTTTGTCACACACGCTCCTTTCTATTTTTATGCAAATCCCAGGAGCGTACATAAGGTTTTTGTTTCCATCTGAAAACTGGTCTGTCTTGTACTATATTTCTTTCTTTACAGCGATGCATATATTCTCCTGTAATGTTATTTATTTATTAATTATTACGTTATATATGGAAATACTGAATGATTTTGTACATAATTATGCAGACAGGATAAACATATATGACATAATTGGTACAGCATATAATATGGTGCCTAAGACTTTTGCACAGTACTGTATATGTAGATAATGATATAGTTATAGATACATGATAAATGAAAATTGAAACATGTTTTCTGGACTGTAAAGTCTTCCCAGCACAAAGCATAATACATTTTTATACTKTAGTTCATGATGCCCAAGTCATATAAACTGGGTTTGCATGCAGATGCAGGGGGRAATACAATAATACAGTGTAATAAAGTGCATGTTTTTCTACTTTGAAATATAAAAAAGTGTTATACYTATTAATACATTTTTAGTTTTGTAGTCTATCTCGGTCCTGAAATTCTGGCCCAAGATTAAGGCTAAATGTAATAGTTTTATGATGAGTTCAGTGTTGGCTAACAGATGCCAGTTGAAAAATTAGCAACTTAGCTAACGGCTAAAAGACTTACACACTCTGTTCTGCAGGCACAGAAAAGCAAGACTTTGGCTTATATAAGTGTACATTACGTCCCCTATGCCGTGAGGATATCACGGTCCAAATGTGCAAAGAGACGGTGAGTGTCTAGTCTGTCTAGTGTCCACTCAGCTAACTGAAATCAATCTGCGTATTTTGACTTTTCACTTGTCACATCTTTTGTGCTCTCAGGTTGTGGTATCTTAAATGAAGACATGCGATAAGTGCGGTCACAATAGAGAGCAACACCGCTGCAATGCTCATGCATTTTCCATGTGAGATAAAGTATCCCAGCTTTTCAGAATGTCACAAGTGCACCACAGGTCATGTGCTCATGGTTACGACATAGTTAATGGAAGACGCCATGGGAGCACAAACTTCAGAGCACTTTGGAAAGAGGGAGAAAGCTGGCGATTCACACATTTTTTGCACATGACATGTGAACGGCCTCTTAGGGCATCATGTAACTTTCACTTTAAAATAATTTTGTTATTACTGTGTCTTGTTTTGTCCTTTAAGATCAGTTTGTTTAATTGGTTTATTCAGGCATTAAAACAAAGTACACTTTGGTTATCTAGTTTGTTTAGGCATGAAAATTAGTTATTGAAGTGTTTTCTCTTTATAGTTAAACTTAAGACTTAAAAATTTCTATTAAAACACCTGTAAACTTTTGTAATGTTAAAAGTTCGAGCTGTTTAAGTTCACAAGCAACAATTTGCAGGCAAGCAGTGCCATTACTTTTACACTAACTTGGATACATTTTGAATTTTTTTAAGATTTGAATGTAAGTTGCTTTATAGTTAGGGTTGCTTTTGTTTAAGCATTGCAGTCGAAAAGTGACATGTTTGGACTAGGCTTGAATGTATTTGGTCTCTGATTGCCTTAAATGTTAATGTTTGTTATTAATGTACGTTGTAGGTATGTTATACACATGTGGACAAAATTGTTGGTACCCTTCGGTCAATAAAAGAAAAAGTCATAACATTCATAACATTCATAGAACATAACATTCATAGAATTCTTATTTATTATTACTTTTGTCAGATTAAAGTTATTTCTGTGACCATTGTGAGTTTTTCTTTCATTGACCGAAGGGTACCAACAATTTTGTCCACGTGTGTAAGTTAAAAGTTATGAGCGAGAAAAGTCATTTGCTTATTACTAATGGCTCCGGACCTTTGACCCTTAAGAGACTCAGATCTGGAGGTTTGAATATTAAGTTTGGGAACCCCTGCTGTACAGGGTCGCGGGAGGCCTGGAGCCTATCCCAGGGGACTCGGGACACTAGCTGGGGTACACACTGTACGGGGTTCCAATCCCCTGCAGTCACTGTCAGCTTTTAGTGTTTTGATGTTTTGTGTTGTACATTATTCTCTAGAGCATTTTAGTGTTAGATATATAAGTGACAGCTAGAAAATTCTTAAAATAACCTGTTTGCTCTTAAACTACATGCTTACTGGAGAACTTATTATTGAACGTTTCACTGTTTACTGTGTCTCAATTTAGTGTGATCTGACAAGCCAGCTTGCTGACATGCTATAGAATCCAGATATATTTACACTAGCAGGCCAAAAATAAATAAAAGACTTCATCATATTATGCCCACAATGTCACTCAATCTACAGTATGTTCTTTTCTTGTTTATACAACTGTTGCATTAAAGAAATATAAGAGTGGAATTCTGTTGCGTCATGTTCCTATGATTACGACATAATGTACTGCAGTACCACAAGTATTTAAAGAGCAAAGGTCCTAATAAAAATATCCATAATATATTATTTTATTTACTACTAAACATTTAGCCTCGTAAGCACTATATTCATTAAAAAGTACAACAATATCATGTCATTGTACTGAATATTGGTCCATGGCAGAGTCACAGCAAGCTGATGCTGTTGTGAAGTTTTATTTAATTAACATAGTTGATTATAGTTGATACTGTGGCCTGATGGTTTGCTCTTTAAAAAATTGTGATATTGCAGTACTACATTTTCTTTAGTGAAGTGTCCCTGTCCTACCTGACTGTCTCAGTGTATTAGAATCCTCATCCTCTCTTCCCCACATTCACAGAAATTTACTCTGTCTTTGGTTCTGTAAATCTCAACACAGTTATTTGATATGCTTCTTTCTGTAGACTGTAACATTCTGTGACCTTAAAAAGTTTCTGTTTAAGAGTCTCCAGCTCTCTGTTCTTCTCCTCCATCTCTTTGCTGAACTCTTCCTGCTTCTTTAATTTTGATGCCAAAATGTTTCTCTGAAGTAGGAGGATGATCTTCATGAGGTTTCTCTCAGCCTCCATCGTGACCCCTCCTTCATACACCTCCCTGATCTTCTCCATCTCCTGTTGGTGTCTCTCCTCCATCTCTCTCCTCTCCCTCTCTCTCTTTTCTTTTAGTTTCTTCACCTTTTCTTCCATTTCTGTCCTTCGCTCTACCTCTCGTTTCAGCTCCCTCTCAAGTTCTCCCTTTTTCTCTTCATCTCTCTCTTCTTTCATCTTTCTCTCAAGTTCAGTTGTTCGAACATTGAGTTGTCTGATGTCTCCTTCATGCTCCTTGATTTCTCCTTCTATTTTTTTCAAGGAGTTCTGTATCTCTTTATCTATTTTCTCCTTTACTTCCCTTTCATCTCTCATCCTTTTCTCTTCTTTTTCCTTTAGGATCTTAGTCTCCAACACTCTAATCTGAGATTCTGTCTCCAGGTAGATCTCACTGCTGTAGAATTTCTCTCTGCTTCCTTCTACCATCTTCTCTATCTTCTCCAGCAGCTCTGAGACCTGAGAACCATCTCCACTCTCCTTAATGTTGAGACAGTGAAACCTGTTCCCACATTTCTCTATAAGTCTCTGGACCTCCTGGTCTCCTGCTTGGATAAACTCCTCGATGTTCTTCTTGTGAAGTTCGTCAGTAACACTGAATATGATCATGGTGTTTCTCCAACATCTCTCTCCAAATATCTCCTCCATTTTCTCCAGCATTCCTGTCTCCTCTCCTGTAGGCTGCTTTACAGGTATGACCAGGAGGAAGGCGTGGGGTCCTGGAGCAGACAGATGGACACAGTGTCCCACATCCTGTCTCAGCTTCTCCAGAGAGAGTCCAGGAGAGAACCAGTCAGGAGTCTCCACCACAGTCACCTTCCTCCCAGCCACCTCCCCCTGTGTGCTCTCACTCTGCTGGGTGGATGTAGATGTAGCTGTAGNCTTCTCGCGCCGGCACACAGCTCAGATCACACGCCGGCTCTGCACACTTCCGCATTCCCCAGAGGAGCGCTGCATACTCCGGCTTCACTACGCTTCCGGCTTCTCGCGCCGGCACACAGCTCAGGTTACTCGCCGGCTCGGCGCACTTCCGCATTCTCCGGAGGAGCGTCAGACTCATCGCCCCTCGCCTCGGCGCACTCCGGCCGGAACTATTTGCTTTTGCATTGCAGCAACGCTGTCCCTGTTCAACGCGGAACTCCCAATACAGCTTCGAAGCATCACTAAGTGACTCACGAGCACTCTCTATCGTCACGTCAATCGGCATACACTCCAAACCTCAGCACTTGGATCCACAACGCCCTCTAGCGAGCCTGACAGTACTGCAGTACCACAAGTGCTTAAAGAGCAAAGGTCCTAATAAAAATATTCATAATATATTATTTTATTTATTACTAAACATTTTGCCTCTTAAGCACTACATTCATTAAGAAATACAACAATATCATGACATTGTACTGAATATTGGTCACAGCCATGCTGATTCTGTTGTTTTTGTTTAATTGATATAGTTGATAATGGTTGATACTGTGGCCTGATGGTTTGCTCTTTAGGAAGTTGTGATAGTGCAGAACTACTGTACATTTCCTTTAGCGAAGTGTCCCTGTCCTACCTGACTGTCTCAGTGTGTTAGAATCCTCATCCTCTCTTCCCCACATTCACGAAAAGTTACTCTGTCTTTTGTTCTTTAAAGCTCAACACAGTTATTTGATATGCTTCTTTCTGCATATCATGACATTCTGTGATCTTAAAAAGTTTCTCTTTAAGGGTCTCCAGCTCTCTGTTCTTCTCCTCCATCTGTCTGCTGAACTCTTCCTGCATCTTTGTTTTTGAGGCCAAAATGTTTCTCTGGAGTTCAGGCAGGATGATCTTCATGAGGTTTCTCTCTGTCTCCATCCTGACCTCTCCTTCATACACCTCCCTGATCTCCTCCATCTCCTGTTGGTGCCTCTCCTCCACCTCTCTCCTCTCCCTCTCTCTCTTTTCTTTTAGTTTCTTCACCTTTTCTTCTATTTCTGTCCTTCGCTCTACCTCTCGTTTCAGCTCCTTCTCAAGATATCTCTTTTTCTCTTCATCTCTCTCTTCTCTCAACTTTCTCTCGAGTTCAGTTGTTCGAACATTGAGTTGTCTGATGTCTCCTTCATGCTCTTTAATTTCTCCTTCTATTTTTTTCAGGGAGATCTGTATCTCTTTATCTATTTTCTCCTTTATTTCCATCTCCTCTCTCATCCTTTTTTCTGCTTTTTCCTGTAAGTACTTAATCTCCAACGCGCTTATCTGAGATTCTGTCTCCAGGTAGATCTCACTGCTGTAGAATTTCTTTCTGCTTCCTTCCACCATCTTCTCTATCTTCTCCAGCAGCTCTGAGACCTGAGAACCATCTCCACTCTCCTTAATGTTGAGACAGTGAAACCTGTTCCCACATTTCTCTACAAGTCTCTGAATCTCCTGGTCTCCTGATTTGATAAACTCCTCGATGTTCTTCTTCTGACGTTCATCAGTAACACTGAATATGATCATGGTGTTTCTCCAACATCTCTNCCTCTCTCCTCTCCTGTAGGCTGCTTTACAGGTATGACCAGGAGGAAGGCGTGGGGTCCTGGAGCAGACAGATGGACACAGTGTCCCACATCCTGTCTCAGCTTCTCCAGAGAGAGTCCAGGAGAGAACCAGTCAGGAGTCTCCACCACAGTCACCTTCCTCCCAGCCACCTCCCCCTGTGTGCTCTCACTCTGCTGGGTGGATGTAGATGTAGCTGTAGATGTAGCAGCCTGGTTTCTCTCCTCTCTGCTCAGGATGGTGTTTCCTGCTGCACCCTTACCAGACCCCGTCCTCCCCAGCAGCACCAGCCTCAGTTCTGTTACAGGAACCGACACTGGAGAATGTGGACTAGACGATTCTCCACCCACTGAAAATGTACAAGAATAAATAATTTAAAACAGAATCACTTACTGCATTGTGGTGATTATGTTATTATCTGGAGTACAGCAGTGGACTGATGGTTCATCCTTTAGGTAATTTATATAAAATTTATTTTAATCATAGTCTGATCTTTCTATAAGCTCACTAAGTGCGTTACATAATGCCCTGCAACAAGTCTCTCCCCAGGGGTGAAACATTAAAAGTTACATTGTCTAGGGCAACCACAAAATGGGTCCGGGCAAGTTTATTTCAAAAGTACATGTCCGATCTGGCAAATATGATGCTGTAATACTATAATAAATTAATTCTACAGCGGCATTGTCATGATTTTCGCGAAGTCTGGGATCCCACTTTTAAAATATTTAATTTATCCGCTCTTTGTCATGCTCATATAATTTGTATTGACACGTATTTACCCCTCAACTAGTGTTGAGTGACACACTGAGCAGACAACAAGAAACATTAATCATGTACATGTAGGACGACCTCCATCCATACCTTTGCTGCTCCTGATTGGTGCTTCTGAGTCCTGAGTCTCTCCACTCACTAGGAAACATCAGGAGTAGTCAGAATGAGAGATACATTCTTCTATATCTAATCACTTTTACTCCTTAAACTACACTTCTTGAATTGCTGTACCATTAAGCCACATGACAGTATTTTTCATTCATTCATTCATTTCATTCATTACAGCCACGACTGCTATGCTGGACACAGCTCCAACTCCATTGTGAAATTTATCTGGAGGAGACAGCAGCACTATCTTCTTGGTGCAACATCAATAACTTGGACTTAAATGTCTCAAGGACCTAGGAGATGGTGGTGGACTTCAGAAGGAGAAAGCAAGACTCTCAGTACATGCTGCTAAAGATCAACGGGACTCTGGTGGAGAGGGTGACCAGCTACAAATATCTGGGAGTCCTGAACACCTAACTTTACTTCACTGGTGAAGAAGGCTTGGCAGCGCTTGTACTGTACTACAGTACCTCAGACAGCTGAGGAAGTTCAGGATCTCCGGGGGTCTGAGCAAAACCTTCACCACCTCAAGCATCCAATCTGTTGTCTCTGGGAATATTACTGTCTGGTATGGGAACAGCAGCTACTAGAACAAATAGGACTGGAAGAGAGTGATCAGGTGTGCCAAGCACATCACTAGGACTGAATTTCCCGGATCTACAGGACATTTACATCAGGCGGTGCAGGTCCAGGGGACAGCGCATTATAAAAGACATTCATCACCCAAATCACAATCTGTTTCAGTGGCTGTCATCTGGTAAGAGTACTGAAATACTGAACAGCAGCTTTTTCCACCAGGCTGTAAGGGCATTAAACACACAACCTCATCAATGGCCTTAAATTTAGCAAACATCATTTTAACACAGTCACTTTATCACATATCATTGCACACATATCACAGACAACATAATTCTGTGTTATTTATATTTATATAATATTGAATATAATTTATATCATAGTCTTCTTAGTCATATTTTCATATTTTAATTTTGTACATACTTATTCTTTTATTCTTATAATTATTCTTATAATTGTAATTTTTTTCGATCTCTCTCATGCTCGCATAATTTGTATTTACAGTAACTGAGCTGCGCTCGCTCTTGCTATTGCACTGTGGGTTTCTCAATAAAATTTAATAGTGCCTAGATTGTCAGAGAATGCTGAAACCCTCTCCACTCAGATAATTAAAAAAAGCAAAATAATATCAGTACTAAAACCGATACTGTAGCTTAATTATATATGCACAAACTTTTTTTGGAAATGAAACTGACCTAAATTTTGATTAGCTGCTGTATTATTATTATTATTATTATTATTATTATTATTATTTAAAGTAATAAGGTCAGTATCATTAAAATTGCATCCTGAAAATTGTATTTGAAAATGTTATTAAATTATTTAATTTTTGATTGTCATTTTACTGTATGTTAAAGCAAGTTTTATTTAAAACAAAATGTAACCATGCACAAATGTTCTATAAGCACTTAATGGAAAGAAAATTATTTGGCTTTCTCTTTTTTTCTGGACAAAAAATAAATAAATAAATAAATAAATTTAAAAAAAAAGGTCGGCAATACAAGGCCAGACCCACTCTTAACCAGGCTCTGGCATTTCTCTCTCTATCGAGATATTGATTGATCTATTTCTGTCACTTCTTATCTGTTATCACCCAGATGAGGATGGGTTCCCTGTTGAGTCTGGTTCCTCTCAAGGTTTCTTCCTATTGCCATCTCAGGGAGTTTTTCCTTGCCACTGTCGCCGTCACCCTTGGCTTGCTCATCAGGGACAATCTCATTATCTAGTCAGATTTTTCTTAAACATATATACATTTCCATAAGTCTTCTTTTCATTTTCTTTTCATTTCTGTGAAGCTGCTTTGAGACAATGTCCATTGTTAAAAGCGCTATAGAAATAAAATTGAATTGAACTTCTATTTATTTATTTAGTATTTTTAACTGAATATTTAAAGTAAAAAAAACACAGTTAAAAACTGTTTAATACAGAAATTATCTTTCCAAATATCAATGCATAGAACTGTGAGCTCAGTATTTTGCTATCTGAAGAAAATCATGTTATAAAAATGTTTGTTATTCAGTCATATAATAAAACATAAAATTATAATGTATATATTTATTTAAAAAAAGAAAAAAATCTATGTTTAAAAACATTTATGTTCCCACAAGTGGATTATTGGTCAGAGCAAGAGAAAATTCAAAGTACTTGTCTGACTGGACAATTGAACACAAAATTTAATGTACAGCCCTTCTCCCCGGTCATATAAAAGTGACTGTTAGGGGACATATTTTAAGAGAATGAAGTGTAATTATCCTCTAAGACCCGGAAAAGAATAAAGGAACTCCATGAGAGTGACTTGCAGGAACAGCAGTCTAGTAAACCAGTATTTTCCAGTTTAATGTCGGCAGTAACAGTTAAGTTTCAGTGCACGTCTCTCCCACATGCTAACCTCACTGGGTAGATCATAAACCTCACCAAACAGTTGGGAGGATCCCTTAGTAATGTTTTGCTTAGGGCCCCATTCCTAGCTGATGAATAATTATTTAACCCTATTTTGTCCTAATTTGGTCATGTATAAGTCATTCTTCTGTATCTCTTTATAGTCATCTCTTTTACCCCTAAACTAGTGTTGACTGACACACTGAGCAGACAACAAGAAACATTAATCACGTACATGTAGGACGACCTCCATCCATACTTTTGCTGCTCCTGATTGGTGCTTCTGAGTCCTGAGTCTCTCCACTCACTAGGAAACATCAGAAGCAGTGAGAATGAAAAAGACATTCTTCTATAACTAATCACTTTCACTGTTTAAATTACACTTCCTGAAGAGCTGTACCATTAAGCATCATTACAGTATATTTCATTCATTTACATTTATTATTATTATTATTATTATTATTATTATTATTATTATTATTGTTGTTGTTGTCAACTATTATTTAATGTTATAAGGTCAGTATCATCACTTTAATAATTGCATTTTGAAAATGTAATTAGCTTATTTGATTAAATTATTAACTCTTGATTTATATTGTATGTTGAAGCAAGTTTCATTTATAGCAAAATTTGACCATGCACAAATGTTCTATAAGCAAGAAATGGAAAGAAAATGATTTGGCTTCCTCTACCAATAATGCTTTTTCTGAATAACAAAATAAATAAATAAATAAATAAAAAATAAGTAAGAAAATGTAATATAATTGAATGGAAGTCGCAGCGGATCTAAGGCTGTAAAAGTCTTCTCTTTTGTACAGCAGCGATGTAGCAGCAGATTTCAGGGTTGCTTAAGTGCAGCCACATGTCAAATGCTGATGGAGTATTGTTGAGTGTTGAACATATGATGCATTGTTCAGGAGGTTGTAATTTTATTATTCCTTGATTGTGTGCAGAGGCAGGTAGAGTAACCAAAAATGTACAAGTAAGAGTAACTGTACTTCAAAATAATATTACTCAGGTAGAAGTAAAAAGTATATATATATATATATATATATATATATATATATATATATATATATATATATATATATGCTGAAATAAATGTGTGTCTGTTTTTGTTTTTTTTTGCAGATAGAGAAGACACCGCAGTATGAAACTGTTCTTTTGCAAGCAAAACAGGCTTTGTATATGATGGCAGGGATGCATCATATTTTTGGGATGCATTAAAATGTACAACACGTATGTTGGCGGTTAATTCTGTACTGAAATATACTTACATATTCATAGACTGTTAAAGTAACAATATATTGTATGTGCAATTAAAGTTAACATATAATCACACAAAGATGAAAAAAGCATTCTATACTCACTGCAAGATTGTACACTAACCACAAGATCCCTCTAGTAGCAGCATGGATTTATGGGTGATCCGTGAAATTAGAGAAAGATGCGGACATTTTTGTTTGCGCCTGCGCAGTGAATGTATGTAGGACGGATTTACATGTCGGACGAATTTACAGAACACCGGCTGAAGATGTGGTTATTGTTTTTGCGGCTGATTGGTCAAACAGAGTCATGTGATTATTGATGCTGCATCTGATTGGTGAAACAGTCATGCTGTATCCATCGGCTCCATGTGTACAATAAATGGTTAGTAAAGTAACGAATCGAGTGTAACCGGATGTAGCGGAGTAAGAGTAGCGTTTCTTCTTCACAAATCTACTCAAGTAAAAGTAAAAAGTATACTGCAGTAAAACTACTTATAGAAGTACTGTACATCCAAAAAGTAACTCAAGTAAATGTAATGGAGTAACTGTAACTCATTACTCCCCACCTCTGATTGTGTGCTCATGTGTATTTAACACACACGTTACTAATGTTATTCTTGTGTTGTTAGTATTCTGGCTGGATGGTTGCCTGAATGTTACAAACCAAAGTAACGGATGGTAGAGGTATTTATTTTAGTCAAGAAACTGAGTTATAAAATCAAGTTTTAAATGTTATGATTTATTTGAAATATTTTAGTAATTGCTTGTGTTTTCCCTCACAGGGAGACACGATTACCACTTATTTTGCGTTTATTTTACTTTGGTTATTTTTGCATCGTGTGTTTATTTTGTTTTGTATCATTTGGTTTGTATTTTCTTTATTTGGATGTGGCCTCAGTTTCCCCCAGGCCAAAACTGGTACTATAACAGAGGGGAATGAGTTAAATTGTATTTGTTTCAGGGTGCCTGTCAGGGATAACCCCTAGAGGGCGCCAAAGCGCCCAAAGACTTTTTGTTTGTAGTTTGTTTTGTTACTTCATTTCCCAGTTTACACTCGGTCAGGTGACGTGGGCGCTCACCTGACCCGAGTTGGTCATTAGTTTTGTTATAAATAGCTTGTTTTAGTTCTGTTAGGTTGTCTTGCAACTGTTTACTTTACCTTGTATATGTGGCTCAAGTTTAGTTGTGGTTTCCGTGTCTTGATTCGTGTTTTGGTTTGTTTTCTTATAAAGTATATTTGTTTATTTGATTTCCCTGTTTTCTTTAATAAAAACATCATTCTCTAAAGAACATCGAGACCTCTGCGCTTATGCCTCACACCCACAAACGTGACAGTGCCGACCTGTTAATTTGCATTTATAAAATCATTACCCACTGTTAATATTATACTGTAGATATAATATTTGTCTTTTCTTTGTTTTTTGTTTGTTTAGTTTTTTTTTAAAGCTCAGTATTGCCTCAAATAATTGTGATTATAATGTTTGCCATAATCACACAGCAATAGTCAAAAATGTCTTTAAGTGTCATCTCTCAGAAAAACAGTAATTTTGCTATCTGAAGAAAATCATGTTATAAAAATGTTTATTATTCAGTCATATAATAAAACATAAAATTATCATGTATATATTTATTTTAAAAAAGAAAAAAATCTATGTTTAAAAAAATTTATGTTCACACAAGTAGATTATTGGTCAGGGCAAGAGAAAATTCAAAGTACTTGTCTGACTGGACAATTGAACACAAAAGTTAATGTACAGCCCTTATCCCCGGTCATATAAAAGTGACTGTTAGGGGACATATTTTAAGAGAATGAAGTGTAATTATCCTCTAAGACCCGGAAAAGAATAAAGGAACTCCATGAGAGTGACTTGCAGGAACAGCAGTCTAGTAAACCAGTATTTCCAGTTTAATGTCGGCAGTAACAGTTAAGTTTCAGTGCACGTCTCTCCCACATGCTAACCTCACTGGGTAGATCATAAACCTCACAAAACAGTTAGGAGGATCCCTTAGTAATGTTTTGCTTAGGGCCCCATTCCTAGCTGATGAATAATTATTTAACCCTATTTTGACCTAATCTGGTCATGTATAAGTCATTCTTCTGTGTCTCTTTATAGTCATCTCTTTTACCCCTAAACTAGTGTTGAGTGACACACTGAGCAGACAACAAGAAACATTAATCACGTACATGTAGGACGACCTCCATCCATACTGTTTCTTCTCCTGATTGGTGCTTCTGAGTCCTGAGTCTCTCCACTCACTAGGAAACATCAGAACCAGACAGACATTCTTCAGAAGGTAGAGTGAGACAGAGGATCTCATTAAAGTAATGTTTTATACACTATAACTAATCACTTTCACTGTTTAAATTACACTTCCTGAACTTACAGTAGCTGAAGAGTTGCAGCATTAAGTATCATTACAGTATATTTACCTTTTAAAAAAACTTTTAAGTGCTTACTGTAACAAATTACTCACTATTTGGAGGTTTGTCTTTGCTGTTTCTTCTCCTGGTGGGGGCTGATGACTCTGGATCTCTCTCAGAAAGAGTCTTCTCATTAGTCTCTAAACGTTCTTTTAGAATCTTCAGCTCTTCATTTTTCTCATTTAATTCTTTCTCCTTCTCCACAAGTCTGTTCTCCTTTTCCTCCACTTGTATTTGTG
>QMIH01004098.1:0-14576 GCA_003987875.1 Clarias batrachus | reverse complement strand
TTTTTGGAAGATCATATCTTGAGGTGGAATATACTTGGCAGTGTCGGTGCATTTCAATTAATTTGCACATTTACCTGAAATTCACATCAGAGACAGAATTTTTTTGCACAAATGAATATACCTGAAGGTAGGTATAAGACTTCCAGAAGCTAAAATTGTACCATCCTACAACATATTTTAATGACTTATCAGTAATAACGAAGCTTAGTACAATTATGTTTAGGAAAATGATCCAAAGTTTTTTTTAATTACAATATTATCAATGTCAATCCTGATCTGATCATCACACATTTTGATGCCAATGACAAAAAAAAGTTATTACCATCTTAACACTAATTTTATTCTTTCATTTATATTGTATTTAGTTTTTTGCATTGCTTTTTTTAAATTCTTTTTTACACTGGATTTCAATCCATCTCAATAGCCTTCATCATGCACCAATCAGCCATAACATTATTACCACTCACAATGGATGTGAACAACACTGATCACCAACTATACACAAGTAAACTAGTAACAGGATCATGTATCGAAGGCTCACCCATGCCACAGGGGAGCAAAGGCTCTTGTCTGGCTCTGATCCCACTAAAAAGTCAATACTTTACAAATCGGCAAATCAATGCTGGCCACGATGGAAAGCCACCAGATCAGGCAGTGCACCACGGCATTTCACTCACAGGACCCAGCAGGCAAAACACCCAAGGCTACCTACCCAGATCCTAATTTGATTGAGCACCCATGAGATGCATCAGTACGAATGAGGCCCCACCCCGCAACCCACAGCATCCAAAGAATCTACTCCCAATATCCTGGTGCCAGAAACCACAGCACACCCCCAGAGGTCTTGTGAAGCCATACCCTGAAGGGGCAGAGTTGCCCTGGCAACACAAGTGACTAGGCATACACAATACTGTACTAGGCATAATGTTTTACTTTGTAATGTAATGGCTGATTAGTGTATTTTCAAACTCAGTTTATTGTTTGAGTTGACTACAACATGACCTTACATGTTCTTCTACACAATTTCTTTTTTGGGGGGAAATCACATTCAATACACAATAAATATTCATGCGATGAATTTCATTGCATACACAATTTCCCACAATTATTTTAGATCTTAGTAAATCAGGGCCTGTGTCTGTTATGCTATTTTATGACAGAAGATGTGGAGACAGCATTCATCAGAGAAGTTACTATATAAAAAGACACAAAAAAGGACAKTACAAAAATACAAATGAAGAATCTGAGAAACAGTTCCTTGAATGCCATTTGGTATTATGAAGAAATATGAATCTAAATACCGATTAATACAGTAAGATCAAGTATGCATTTAAGTGTAATGTTAAAATTGATTTCAGAAGATTTATTTTATAGTCATGAATTTCAAGCTCAAGAATGACATTTTATCTATTACAAATAATTTATACTTCATAGTTAGTAAAAATGTTTGTTGACTTTTGGTTATTGTGATGTCTCCAGGATCTCTGACTAATAGTATTATCTGATGTGTAGTAATATAGAATAATGTACAAGTACTGTAAATTTATACCATATTAAAATACCTTATGCTTTTCTTTCTTTAATATACATTAATAGACTCTGAACAATAAAATAACTTTGTATTTTTCCCATACACATCTAAAGTAGCTATTATTCAGCATATATTCCTGTCTCAGGCCTAATTTCAGAGTGAAGAAAGCGTCCTGTGCCCATAGCTGTAGAGTATAGTCGGTTACTATGAGGGGGCATGCAGCCATAATTTGGGAAAATTCCTTGTACCTTGGGCTGTAAAGACACATAACCATCTACGTAATCGGTACGAGATGGTGCAAACATGCTACGAGTCCTTGGCCTGCTTTGAATGTGATGTGAAAATCTATGATCATGCTCCAGAGTCATTTTGGCCTGTCTGGGTTGTCGATGACTTTTCATGCTCTGTGACCTCGCTGATCGTTCCAAAGCACAACCCTTAATCCAAGCATATTGAAAGTCTTCTTTAGGATGGCTGCTGTGCATCCTAATCAGCTTATCCTGGCTGTGAAGTCGGGCACTGCTGTGCTCAGACGAATCTGTGTTTTTAAAATCAGGGCAGCTGTATTCTTTATGTAGAGTTAGCTTACGCGGTTGCGGCTCTAGCGTGTGCTGTGCGTAGTTGTGCATAGACCGACTTTGCTTTAGCATCAAGACAGGTTTGGTACTGTGCCCAGTTCTCTGTTTTTCTGTCTGGATGTGAAGGGGGGCATTAGTTTCAGGAAGTGCGTGTTCAGGAGAGTAATGGGACACCATGGTAACCCTGTACTTCCCATCTGCCCCTTCAGTAGAAATAAGCAGATCTTTGGCTGAATCAGATTTATTCCTGGTGTGCAATGTTTCTTGGCCCCTCTGGCTCTCCTTTTGAAGATGGGACTGGGGGGCAAAATCTTGCAGCCTCTTCTTTTCTATATTTCCTTGCCTGATAGATGGACTGAAATGTCGATCTGATAATCCAGCATCAAAACCCTCATATGGACCAACATTTCGATTTCTTGGAAAATGACCAGTGCCTTGCTTTACAAAACTTCTTTCCCTGGTATAGGGCATGTTAAATAGGGGGTTGTGATAATTTTCAGGGTTGCTCACCACTCTACCAGGGTAGGTAGGCCGCCTGAGGAGAGTGTAAGAGTGGCTGTATCCATGACCGCTTACTCTACACGGATCCAGATTGTTATACTGAGCTCCTAAATAGGGCTTGTACCTATACTGAACTTTACCATCCTCAAAATATGGCCTCACTTGGCGGATATCAGAGAGAACCTGTCTGTGGTAAGTGTTGTTCTGGTAAGATGGATGTGGTAAGAAAAACGTGTCCTCTGGTGGTGCATGCATGGAGCGTACCCTACGAATTGTGGGATACACAGATGCACCATCCATAGGTGGGTATCTTGGGCCATCATATCTGTAAAGGAAGCTGGGAGAGTGTTCTTTCCTTTGCTGACTCTTGTATTTAATGGACTGGTGGAGGGACCTTGGTGCTAGCGTGTTGTAGTGGTCCTTGGAGAAGACCTTACCTTGGTACTGCATGTAATCAGGATGAAAAGAACCGTTCTGTCCAAATGGACCCGACCAATAAGTTTGACCTGATGGCCTTAAAACTTCATCTTTGGAGCTGCACTGGTAAGTGGAAGTCAGAGGAGAATCTGGAGATTGTGGAAGAACGTCATGCACTGAAGCCGGCATAGATGCTTCAGCTAATATAACACGGAAGTTGGAAGCATTGGCAGCTTGCTTGTTCAGAAGAGAAGCTCTGGCCGACTGACTGTTTGTTGTATGGTTTGATGTCTCTGACTGTGTGGGAGAGGCAATGTTCTTGTATGATTCCATCTCTGAACTTTGTTCTGGGCTTCCACAATCTGTACCAACTCCTACATGGCGGACATTTTCTTTCATGGGTATATGGCTTTCAGCATCCTGCTTAGTTTCTAAACTTTTAACAGTAGGTACGTCCTGAGGCTGCACATTTGTTTCATGACTTTCAGCAGAAACATCACCTCCATCAGAGTAACTAAGTCCACTCTCGCTGCCATGACATGCACAAGTGCTCTGGAGGCTACCGGCATCGGTGTAACTTCCCGCAGAGAYGACACTTGAAGGTTTTCCAAATGTTTTGCAGGTTCCACAGCATTGTCCTCTAGTAGTAGATGATGTCTGAGCTGGTAAAGGAGGTTTTTGAGGCCACTGCAGTATGGAGAGTGGGTCCAGAATGTGACTTGGGGAAACAGGAGTTGGTGGTTCTGAACTCCCTCGTTTCCTCAAACAGGTGGCTTGTTGCGCAGATTCGGCCAAAGCCAGAGCCAGCATACGGGCAGCACTTTTTACAGCTGGCTGGGAGGTTATGAGCGACACTGATCTTACCAGCCCTGGAGTGCAGTCAAAAGTCACAGCACCTATAAATAGGGGGAAGAAAAACAAAGCAAGAGGCAATAAGAGATTTCATAGAAATAACAAGCTGCTGAAAACAAAGATGTACAGTAGTAAAAGTGTGTACACCATCAGTCACTAAGAATGGTTTTTCATCAAGTAGGATAATGTGAGGGTAAAAACCTTTTATAAATGTTAGATGGCAAACACAATTGGACTAACCTGATTCGGTTTGTTTCACAGTTCTTGTTTCCTCACTGTGAGTTTCGTCAAGGCTTGCAGCCTCTGTCTGGAGTAAAGAGGAAGGCTTGTTTTGACAATCTTGTCTCCATGTTGACTCACTGGGCTTGACCAAGGTTGGTATCACTTCAGTGGGAGGCACAGACAGAGTTTTCATCTCTAAAGCAATTTCAGGTTTTTGAGAGAGACCCACAGGAGCAGTCTGTGAGGGCTTCAGTTCTTCTTTAACTGTAATAGTTGTTGCAAATTTTGTCGTCACTGAGTGCTTAAGTTTTGCGTCCTCTGAAACTGTTAGGATTGCATCAGATGTTCCTTTAGGAATTACTTTTTTAAAGGTTTCTGATTCACTGGAACTGCCTCCAGCCTTCCATCTGCTGCCTTTTTTTCTTTCTTCAGACACAGAAGCTTCAGTTGGAGTTGTACTGCACTGAAACAAAATTGGGTCAAAGTCGAGAGAAGCCTTGCCAATATCTGCATCAGCAGAGTGTGGGGTCGATATGAGAGCAGGCACACAAGTGGTGGACAAAGCTGTGTTTTTCCTGTCTTTTTGGCTTAACTGCGAGTCCTTGTGGACTCGCTTATTAAGCAGCTCTTCGTTGAAGGAAGTGGACATGGCGACACTAGTAGAGCGAGGCCTGCGTGCTTGATACATTGCTGATCCACCTAAAGTAAGCATCATATATATTTACTTAATATAGAACACACACATTAGAGAAAGAAACATTTAACTAGATGAAAACAGTACGCTACCCTCAAGATTATTTGACGACAAAGATTCTTCACTTTTAGACGATCGTAGTGTTCCACTATCTCCTCTACCACCTAGATAAACAAATAAATCAGAGCTTCCGAAATGCATTCAGTACATTCTTACTATAACCCTAAAACAATACTTTATGAAAATTCTTAACCCAAGGATCACATAAAATTCCAAAATAGTAATGACCACCTTCATGCTGTTGTTGTAGATAGCCTAGGTTCAAATGCAGTACAGATTTATTAGCTCGAGCTTAACAACTACACTAAGAGCTATTATCACCCAAATGTTTCTCAATTTCTAAGCCATGAAGCTGAAAACATTTCATTTACTTTTAGTACAGACAGGGTAGTTGCCTTATAAATCTGCACTAATTGCAACAAAATGATAGATTGAGTTTTGCTTTATAATCGTATTTTACTCTTATTGGGAGTTATATGGAATTAGATTTGTGTAAAAAAAAAAAAAAGGCCCTAATTAAGGAATTAAACACAAATAAATACATTGAAAGTGAATAAAAAGAATTGCAAACTAAGCAACTAACAGTAGAGTTAAATAAAGGAATTTTTCACATTTGTTTCCCAGTTTTATATTATATTATGTTAATTAATGGAAATCACTAAATTTGTCTTGAGAGTCTCAAACATTCCATTTTACAGTTTCAGTGCCAGTCCCTTTTGGCATAATCTTACTGTATGTGTGGATGTTACAGTCCTCACTGACAGCTGATTTAAACTTCTAATCTCCATAAATCAACACAATATACACTCATTGACCACCTCATTAGTTCACACAAATATCTAATCAGCTGATCACATGGCAGCAACTCAATGCATTTAGCCATGTAGCCGTGGTCAAAACAATCTGCTGAAGTACAAACCAAGCATCAGAATGAGGTAGAAAGGTGACTTAAGTGGCTTTGTACATGGCATGGTTTTTGGCACCAGACATGCTGGTCAGAGTAAAAGCACACTTTGCGGTCTGAAGCCTCCGCATTAACACGTACCAGAACGGCTTCCATATAAGCACGTTTTTTTATCATTGTGATTGACCTATGCCGTGACAGATCTGTGCGCTTGGGTTCTAATGGTTAAATGCCACAAGCTAAGCGTGTCACAAAGCTAAAATCATCTCAAAATGATTTCTTGAACATCAGTTCACTGGCCTCAGCAGTCACCAGATCTCAATTCAACAGAGCATCTTTGGGATGTGGTGGAAGAGGATTTGCATAATGGATGTGTAGCCGACAAATCTGCAGCAACTGCATGATGCTGTCATGTCAATATGGAACAAAATCTTTAAGGAACTTTTTCCAGCCCCTTGCTGAATCTGTGGCCCACATAATTAATGCAGTTTTAAAATCAACAGGGGGTCCAACCCAAGTACAAACAAGGGGTACCAATGAAGTGGCCAGTGAGGGTGTATACTGTATGTCCCTCCCGCCCCTGATACCCCCTCCTATCTCACCTATGCGGTATGACTATGCGAGGACCGACGCGCCGAAAGATGGAAACCTAATCACAGGGCCAAAACTTGCGGTAGTTACGGCCACAATGTGAAAATGCGTAGGTGAAATAGGGGTATTAGTAGTTAACAGATTATGGGCCAAACTTCGCTGAGTGATGATGATAGAATAATTATAAAGGTCTTGACTAAAACAACATGCATGAGGAAGCACAAAGGAGTTTTCATTTTCTGCAATGGAAAAGTACTCTAACTATACCGAGTTAGAGAAAAATTTCTGTTTTATCAGAAAGTAACGCAGTAATGTAACAGATTACTTTTTGAAGACAGTAATTTTGTAATGTAATTAGTTACTTTAAAAAGTAATGTCCCCCAACACTGTATACGGATAACTCCACAAGTATTTAACCCAATAAAAAGAAGCCAAATACATGCCTGATTATGCCCAAGAATTTAAAATTCCTCACAACCGTAATTCATTTCACATACACCTAATGCTGATACACACTTCCTCTCTAGCAGAAACTAGCAGTGATTACAGCTATCAAGATTCTGAGTAGCTGTACATCAACCTATATGAACACTTGTGAAAACTACTTGAACCCTTGAATATAAAAAAACAGGTTGAGATATGAAAAATTATAATGCTTTTAGTTTAGAAAAAAAATAATCTAAATGGATTGTAAGCCGGCCAATTAGGTTAAAGTTCAGTAAGACCCACCCAACAGCAGCTGGCCAATGAGGAAGCAGACCTGCAGTACCCACGTGCATGGTAACATGATAAACTCTGCAACAAAACTGAAAAACTGAGAATCCAAACTGAAAAACTCAATAGCAAAACTGAAAAAAAAAGTTAAACTGAAAACCTCCTAGTATTTTTTTGCAGTCCACTTTCTGTTGCATTCCACTTTCTCCATATTCACTGTTAACACAGGATCTGTCATACTGTCTGTGATTTTTTTTAATGCACTAATTCTCTGGCACATTACATAATGGATTTTACGTTAAAAGATTTATTTAGGTCAATGGAGATGACTGGTAGGCCGTAGTTTGCCTTTAACCTAGTTTATCTTTAACCTAAATTATTCAATCAGTATCAAATAGGGAATTAATAGTGAAATAGTCTAAATAGTGAAAGCTGTACCTGGGAGTGCATTTGAGGTCTTCATGTTATTGGGCTCACTGGGATGACGAAGGAGTTTGCGCTTGGCTGTGGTTGAGGATTTTGTCATATTGAAGAATGAACGCCAGCTTGCCACAGGAGATTTTTTTATCTTTGTCTGGGACTTCTTTCTATGAGGACATAGAATATTATTTATAGTAAATAAATAACTATAGTAAATAGCCATACTTACACCATTTAAAAATGTTTTTTTAATTAAAAAAAAAAAGGTATTTAGAGAGCAATGTGCAAATGATAGGAGAGTGAATACAGGTCTGTATTACTTTGAAATGTAAGAATTACATTTAAAGCAAATCATTGTATACAGATTTATGAATTAAACATAATGACATTTTATATAATAAGGATTTAATACAAACTGCAATATGCAGTTTATATGCAAACATGCAATATTCAAAAAGCATGTACACCCAACGTGTATATGCTTTTTGAACATCGCATTTCAGATCCTGCGTTGCAGTTTTAATCATTCCAGTCTTCTGGGAAAGCTTTCCACTAGATTCTGTGGCTAAAGAACCTGGGAATTTATTCATCCACACCGTGCATTAATGATGTCAGGTACAGTACTGTTGTTGGGAGAGGACGCCTGGTGTGTTCCAGTTCATTCACTGGGTGTTCAACTGGATTGAGATCAGGTCTTTGCAGGCGACTTGAGTTCTTCCACACCAACCATGTCTTTATGGACGTCGCTTAATGCACAGGGACATGTTTACATGTGAAATGTGTTTCGTCTAGGCATCAAAAGTCTCATTATGGGAAATTGTAATGCTGCAGTAAACCATAACATTATTTACAATTGTTTGCTTCCAACTTTATTATTAATAATTAGGGGAATACTTATATCTGGATGTCAGGTGTCCATGAACTTTTAGGGCATATGTAAAAACAAAACCCGAAACAAACAAACAAAAACACAACATAACCACATATAAAATAAGAGAAACTTCTGGCAACCACAGCTGCCGTTTTTTTACCGTAAAATTTACGTTAATTTTTTTACAGTGCAATAATGGTGCTACTGTATTTTTTACGGTAAAATTCTGGCAACCACAGCTGCTGTTTTTTTACCATCAAATTTACGATTCATTTTTTACAGTGTGAGTAGTGTCATTAAATAGTAAACAGTAAAACTCAAGTGACATACAGAGATAATAAACTAAAACTATTGATAACAAATGAACTAGTAGAGAAGGAAACAAATCAAAATCATAAATTATTGAAAACTGAGAATGATCAGTACTCATACCGCTAGGAATCTAAGATTCGTTAACTTTAGACATTAAGAATTATATGTTAAAGTTGCACTATTACAGCATCAAGCCATTACTATACATGTATAATTCCTAAATGGACTTTTTGATAAATATTCCACCTGAGGAGAATAGTCATTCCAGCGATTATACAGTAAATGAAAGCACCTGTCCATGGGAAACTCGATGACCGTGTGAAACTTCCCCTGCAGGGCGGCAGGACCCTCTCCCACCTCGATGTACTTGCTCTCAGGGGAGACAGGAGAGGCGAGCTGGGCCTGAGTACGGGCTTGTGCCTCTTCTAAAGACAGCAGTTTCGTGGATGGCGAGCAAACGAGCAGAGATTTGGGCCGGGACAAAGTGCTATGGCCTAGAAAYGCATATTAAAAGAAAAAGCCTTGATTTTGCAACGTGTCACTGAACAAGTAAGAGTAAGCTTTGAGTTTTCCTTTGCTTACCTGAGCTTTCACGGATCAGAGTGCTGAGTTTGGGGCTGAAGAGGACATCAACGTGATTGAGGATGAACTCCACTACCACTGACTGAATGCGCACCTCCATGAAAGCAGAAGTGCCACTGAAGCAGGCAGACTCTATTTGTTTTGACCTATGATCACAGTGAACAGTTTAGGTTTTAGTTACAGTATATTTATAAGCATGTTCAAAGCTTTAACAACCCAAATTTCATGTTTTGTATTTTGTCACATTAACTAGTGCAATGATAAAAAAAATAAAATATTACGATAAAGCTCCAAATTGAATCTGTTTGTATACACAGTCTAAAAGCATACCACCTGAGGAGATTGGGAGCCCAGACAATTGCCAAGTTCTTGCAGTGCATGTTCGTGATGTAACTAAAAGTCGCCATACGAGCCAAGTGCCTCATAAGGAATTCAAGAGTTCTGGAGGAAAACATGGAACAGGCAGTTAGTGATTCATTTACAGTGCACATAAAAAGTAGATTGCAGTACTTCTACTACTAATAGTTCAGTCCTTGTCACCAGATGGCGCTGTGCACCAAACAAACCTGTAGTGTGGAGGAGGCAATTGCTGAATGACGTCATGGATTTTGACCAGTCTTTCATCATCTGTAGCTCCTGATACAGCTTCCTATGAAAATACATACATACATACATACATACATACATACATACATACATACATACTTGCACAAAGATAAAACATTTGTAATGCGCTAGATGACAATGATGTAAGAGGTTTATCTCTTTACACTTACCGAGAATTTGTCATAAAGCTGGTAGGTGAGCAGGGGGTTTGGAAGCTCTCTTAAATAGAGTTTGCAAAGGGAACCTACAGAATGGATGTCCTGGATATACGTATCCTTAGTGAGGTCTGGAATGTGTTCCGAATCAAACTCATGTCTGGGGATACAGCAGAGCGTGGAGCTTTTTATTAAGTTACATTCATGAATCAATACAGCCATTCCTAAACCTAGTGAGGCTAGGGTCAAATTTAAAATGTGAAAATCTTCTATGGCCCATAAACTATGATCAACACATAAGATGAAGAAAAATTAAGGAATTCACGATGTTTATATCCCATGGAATTGTTTTTAGTAGTTCTGGTTACATTTTAAATGTAAATACTTAATCATAAATATGTTATGAGATTTTTAAATCTGACTATAAAATACAGATTTTTCTTGTTTAAATATTTTTTTTATAAATTACCTCATTTGCAGCACCCTTAATCCCCATTAGGGGGCGGCAGACCACAGTTTGGGAAACACTGCTAAGATATTGGGACCACTGACTAAAACATAGTACATCTTCTAAAAGTAGAACAGTTACTCTTGTCTCTTAGAGTTTCCACAACATTAATTCTAACTATGAAGTGTTAAAATGGGCAATGTTTCACTCAGTAACGAGGCATTTTATTCATAGATGAGCACAGTTTGGAGTGCAATATTCTTGACRTAGGTGTGATGGCACAGTTAATTTGGAATTTATACTCACCGCAGCTTCTGGATATTAGAGGAAATCCCAGACAAGCGGTAAATGCCATCGACAACACCATGCTTTTCAATAAATTCAGTGCAGCTCTTGATGACTTGAGGGACTAGAGCCGAGAAATACATGAAAAGAAGTGAATATTAAGAACAAACAATTAAGAGCAATCAGCCTTTATTTCAAAAATCTGTTTTTCCCGTCTATTTCTACTCACCATCATGACCGGAATTGAGTAGGTGCTCTCCCAGGTCACATCCAAACACCCTCTCCCTCAGAATGCCTCTCTGCTTCAGCTTCTGCTTAGTAGGCCTCGACTTCATGAAAGTACGCAGGAATGTGATCAGTTTCCCGTGTTTATTAGACACTAAAAAACATTAAGACACATAAGCAGGTCAAAGAGAGCTATATTACTGTACATGGCATCTGTTGTCTTAATACTTTTGGCTACCACTGCAGCTTTAATTATCTATAGAGACATAATTAAATTATCTATACAGCGGTGACCAAAAGTATTAAGACAACATGTGCCATGTATTATAGCTCTCCCTGTGCACAAAACATTAATGATTTCACTAATAAGTTATAGCATATCCAACTTAAGAGTTAATTAAGTGAAAACTGAGGAAACAAGGCTATGTGACACTGTGATTCAGTTTCTGGAGCCATTACCTGCATTATCCCCAGACCTAAACCCAATATAAAACTGTTGGACAGTGATTAAGAATGCAGCAAGGATCAAGAAACCTCTTGACTTTGCTAACCCCCATGGATATGGACAAACATTACTAATGTTCCAGTCAAAGGTTTGAATACGTTTGGATTTATTTTATAATTTTTTTCAAAACTATGAAATAATACATATATGGCATTAGGTAATTTAAAAAACAGCAAAAACAGTTAATTGTTATTTTAAGACAGCTGTTCTGGAATAGTTCTTGCAAGAACACTATTGTCAATTGCATTTGCAAAACCCATCAAGCACCACGATGAAACTGGCTCTCAAAACCTGCCTCTGCTGCAGAGGAAAAGTTCACTTAGAGTTACCAGTTGTTCTCCCTGTGTGCATTTGGACCTCCTTCAGCTTAGTTGCTTTCCAGCTAAAACATGGCAATAGTTAAGGTTTGAAATGTTTTGTGGATTACTCAATTGTCCCTAGTGAATGAAGTGTGTGTGCATGGAGGCTTAAAAAGTACGAGTGGTGTTCAAATAAAACCATTACTTTTGATTAAATTTCTCATGAATGAAGGCAAAAACCTGATTGATATTTACAGAGGACTTCAAGCATAGTAATGAGATTACGATGTTGAGACTCTTAGCCGCAATAAAACATTTTAATGGTGCAAAGTTTTTTCAGAAGGCCATATGTCCCGAAATAATGATCCAGGCTTGGAACCCACTGCAATCTTTCATTTGAACATTCTGTGAGAGGAACACCTGATTCTTGAAAATCGGCGGATAGGTTGTCGCCAACTTATGGAAGAGACATATCTGTCTGTGGGCACTGTACACACACAATCATTCACCAGCACCACTATACATTACAGGATCTCAGCTAGGAGGTATTGCCACATCTCCTGAACAGTTCTGACCTCGCTCCAAGCCATTTCCACCATTAAAGGAGTTCCTGTGAGGCCAGCATTTCAGACAGGCAGTCCCATCGTTGCTCTGGAATACTGATCACTTTTTCTTTTTTACTTACTCTTAAAAACGGTATTCTGTTATTCTGCAAAAACTCCCAGTCTGACTTGAATGCCCCTCATAATTGTTAACCCAACAACAGTGTCTTCCTGCCTCTTACCCATTGTTTCTGACATAAAATCTGGATAAACAGTGACCCTGACCATTATACAGTATTTACTGAACCTTGAAGAAATGAATTAAAAAAAAAAAAAAACTAGCAAAGTTTATTTTTCCTTTACTATGCAGTAAGAAGGGCTGGCTTGGTTATCCTTTTATTTAGCTCTTTTGTTTATTTAAAAATGAACAAAACTATACCTGGTTTTGGCAGTGAGCCGGTCACATTTGGAGGAACCTTCTCACTGATCAGTTCCACACACTCACAAGGGAAAAAACCCACCTGCCAAAACAGTAAGAAAGCTTTGAATTATCTCACATTTATCTCATATATCTTATTATATAATGACATTGAAACAAATGTTTGTTTGTTTTTTTTGCTTATACTACGCAATGATTTTTAGAACATAAAATGACATGACAATAGAACATGAAAACTGTAAAATTGTATAATATTAGCTCCAGTAGTTTTACAGTAGTATTATAATTTTGTAATCTCTAAATTTAAAAAAAGAATAAATTTCACTATATTTCAAGCAAAGGAAAAACATATCCATATCCATAGTGACATATCCTTTTTTCCGGCATAACCTACGCAATATGATGAACTGAATGTTATTTCATTTTAACTAGCTATACAAACATGAMTGAGCCATAGTTTTAAAGGAGAAAAAAATTGGGTCACACAGGCAAAGAAATTGGACAGATACATTCTGTATGACCATGTGTTTGTATTCAGTTGTTTCTATGACCAAAAAAATTATATGCACATTTTGTAGGTTTTACATTTTTACAACAGCATTCCCATATTCTCGTAGTGGTAAAATCTGTGTGATTTATAGGGACCAATAACTTTGAAACACTGAAAACCCAAATGCACAGTTTGATGTCTGAAACCTCCCGCATCGACACACACCGGCAGGMCATCTTTTTTAAACCAATCATTGACTAATGCCGTGTTGCCAGCATGTATGCATGCTGCTTGCACTAAACATTAATGTTCTGCTACAGTATACAAGATACTCCACCTTAAAGCCATGCTTTCCTCTCCACCATCCAGTGTCTTCCTTTGGAGGCATGTCTATGACAGAAACAATGTCCCCAACCTAAAACGAAAAGAGACACAATATTCGAAGTCACAAAAAAGTCAAATGGCAGTATAAATTTTTTTTTTTTTTTTTTGAAAATAGTCACCTCAAAAGAGAGTTCGTCAGGAGCCTGGGCTATATAGCGCTTAATGACATGAGCAGCAGCAACAGCTGGAACATTAATGGAGGACTCATCATGGACCAGTAGGCGGTTTCCTTTATTATCAATCTGAGTGAGATTAAAGCGGGTAGAGACTCAGAAAAAACTGAATTGAATGTCAAGCAGGATTAGACACAGACATTTTAGACATTTATATAAATTGTGATATCGACATGTGGTGATATGTGTAGTACTGTGTCAAGGTCTTGAGCTAGCCCTCCTTTCTTCATGTTAAATTTAATTATGTAGAATAAATTAAAGAAATGAGAACAAAATGACTTACTATGACAGGCTGAAAAGTGCCTAAAAGATACAATTTTAAAATTGGTTCTTTATAAACAGTAACAACCTCAGCAGCAACCTCATTCTGCCTTAACCATTTAGCAATCACCGGTCATCTGTCATCATCTGCACCCATTTCTAACAAACAAATAAAAAACATCCCACTAAAACTGGTCAGGTACAGGGACTGGACTGAAAGTGAAAACCAAAAAAGTCCTTCAGGAAGTCAGGAGAATTATTCTAGGCTACATTAAAAGTCTGGCTCTTAGGAAGCAAAAGATGATGAAAAGCCAAGAATATAATAAAATAATATATATTATTTATTTTTGCTAGAAGTGTACGTTGGCCAGTAAAGGAGCAATGGTGTTATTTTTTACAGTATTTCCAGGTGAAGTTTCTTCCTTGCAGGCCCTGCAATACGAATATGTTTTTCTATATCAGGTAGCTTAGATGGGCCACACACCTGTACATCACTATCAAGTCCGACAGACAGC